>CM068300.1:63301848-63506773 GCA_034768395.1 Linum lewisii
TATCCTCTTTTAAGCCACCTGCTGCGGAAATTTCGAGTCTGAGCGCTATATGTTGGCTGAGAATACAATCACCACATGAAATGGGAAATTTCACACCACCAGGAGAACTCATTTCTTTTGGAAGATTACCCACCAGGAAATCCATCAGCTCTTTGGTCGGATTTGCTACAAAAAAGTAAAGGCATACAAACAGTTAATGCAAAAACAATTTGTATGCTAACCTCATCTAGAAATTTAACTTACACTTGTTTAAATTAATCAGTTGATGCAGAGCTGCATCAGTAGATTGAAAAGGATAAAACCCAATGGGCTCGAAGACTTGTTTGTAGCGTTAATATACTCTTCTGTTGCTTCAAAGTTTAATTGAACTTCATCTAAATCATGGCAGACAAAGAGAGCGTATCCGAATGCACAGTGGAACAGAATATAAACCGGCAATCCATGCTGATCAAAAGTGAGTCAGTCGATAATCAAAGGCTTATAACAGCAATGAGCACCAAACATCAAATATATAATTACCAGACGGGTCGGGGGTAGGGGCGTTCTAGGTAGGGCTCGAAGCTTCTCGATCTACATTAAGGCATGAATCATTACCATATAAGCTAGCTTTAAAGATAATCGAGCTTTACAATAAGAATCCAATAGAATAGATAGTTACCTGAATGAGTCGGTCCACAGAGGGTAAGAAGTGAGCATTCGGCGGTGCTGCTCTCTTTTTTCTGGTTGAAGCAGTTCTCTTAGTTCTGATCGATGATACGCCTAAGAGCCTATAAGAGCAACATAATGAATCAATCAACCAATCGAGATCAATGAACTATACAAACAGATTCAATTTCCAGAATAAGCGAAAAATCCCCAAATAAACGACATCGAAATTGAACCAATGGAAGGAAAATAAATCACCTGCCGGAGAGCGTCTTCTTCTTTCTCGTTGGAAACCATCGGAATTGAACAGAGAGATTTTTCTGAGAAGAAGAGAGGTTATATAGTTCGGACAAATACCGCGAGCCATTTTTTAAGCCTATATTTGACCTTGGAGCGCGTGGGTACAAAGGATAACTTTTGTATCCTATACAAAGCTAAGGAGAGCCGTCGGATCTCCTTCAATTAGATCTAACGGACAGCATAACTAGTATTTAAGAGGTTAATTTTTTTTTTTACTTTTGACCAACCCCACTTCCTAGGGTAATTTCACCGCCGCCTCCACACCTCTGAAAAAGACGCACAAACCACCTGCGGGAACTCCGGCCGGCCCTCTTTCCGGACGGCGCTCCTTCTCCCGACGCGATACTTTCTTTTATGGCGTCTATCTCCTCTCCCCGGTGCGGCGTTGCGGTTAGTTGATCGGGTCGATTGCATCCTCCGATCTCTCCTCTGCAATCGCGAGTCCGTTGGAGACGGCGCTAGCGTTCTCCTGGCCGCTCTCTCCTCTGCAATCGACGGCGATCTCATCATCGCTGGTAAGCATTCCGGCTTCTATTTTTTTCTGTTTATTTCAGACCGTATGCCGATTTAATCCTAAACCCATTTGTTCCCTCTATTGCATGTCGCCCCTCCGTTGTTGATTTCTAGGTTTTGAATTCCTGGTTGCGTCTAATTTCACACAGCGTCGAAGAAAATCGAGGATTCTTAAGCCACGAATCTGATCCTGCCATTGATTTGCTCTAGAGGTAGGTACTGGTATATACTAGTACTTCTAGGATACAAGTATTACTAGCATTGTTTAGGATCACTTCTAGCATGTTTCCATTGGTTCTGCAAAATTACTTGCTTTCCTGTTCATTATGTAATTAGTTTATTTGATGTGAATTCTGTGTTGCTTGTTTGATTTTAAATCAATGGATTGTTGAAGGGTTTTAGTAGTAACATTGTTGATTTAGATTAATAACTGAGTTGGTATTGGTTAGGATTCTAAAAATCATGATTGATTGCTGTTTTGGGTTCATTACCATGCCCAAGTTATTCTGTTATTTGGAAGCACAGCTGCATACAATGAGTTTGGTTTTTTGCTGGTTTTTGTAGCTGGTTTTTATGTTTAAAGCACAGCTGCATTCAAGTGTTTATGTTCTGACTACCTAGCTCCTTTCTCAATCTCGGTTTTGCACTCCAGGTTCGACACTTTTATTTCTGAAATGGTTGTGGTCAAGTATTGGTTGTTAGGTAGATCATGGTTTGTGAAGCTAGTATATAATGAAGCAATACTTGTATGATAATGTATTCTGCTTCACATCAAGTTCAATGAATGTGTTGCTTTATTGTTTGATTGTCTCATTCCTTTTTTCTTTAACCTGTAAAAATCTGCAGGTGCATAATACTTGTAGGCTTGCAGTACTAGTATGTTTCAGATGAATTTCTTGTTTCCCGTGGATTAAGTTCGTGAATTCCTTGTTTGTCTTGGATCTGCAGAATTACATTGTTAATTGTGAATTGTATTTTAGTTTGTTAAGTGATTTATGGTATTCTGTTTGTGTTGCTGCACATAAAATTCGATGAATATGTTGCTTTATTGTTTGATTATCTCATTCCTTATTTCTTTAACTTGCTAAAACTTGCAGCTGCAGAATACTTGTAGGATTACAGTACTAGTATATTCACAATACTTGTATGTTCGTAGTACTAGTATGCATTGAATTAATTGTCATGTATGAGTTTATGTTCAAGCTGCATGTTTGTTAGTGCGCATATTGTTTTGATTGGAACAATCTTGTTTCTGATATTTGGCCGGTATGTTTGCAGGAGCTGAAGGAGAATCGGTGTCTTTAGCTGACAAAGTCATAATCGTTGGATCTCTTAGCTTTACTCTGAATCATATCGCTTCGATGGTTTAATCTGTGACTTTATCAATTTTGAGTGTTATAAACAAACCATTGTATGTATTGAATCAATACTAGTATTTACATTGGTGATAGTATTTATCAGAGCATTATTATAATAATTATTATACTAGTATTTCGAGCAGTACTGGTATTACTTCATTTTCGGTGCAACTGTTCATTCTCATTGCTCCACTAAGTAGATTAATTTTCACATACAATAGACAAAAAATTACGATTCGTAATGCACCATTAACACGGTTTCCAGCCAATATTAGGTTAGATGGAATTTTATATTTGAATATATGTCATCAGTTTATATTTGAGTATATGCAAGCAAAAAAAATTATAGAAGGAAGAAGAAGGATATAGGAGTAGTGAAATAAGTAAAAAAAAATATTTTGTTCCATATTTTAAGGATGGGTATTAAAAAATATAACAATAATAATTGAACATTAAATTAGGAAAATAAAAAAAGAAAAAAAAATCTGGCGGTTATAGAAGCAGCCAAGGTGGGGGTGAGGTTAATTAAATAAATTAGTTAATTAGATAATATATTAATTAGGAAAATGAGATGAGATTAAGGGTGGGGATTCAACTTTGTGTAGGTGACAAAGTTTCCCTTTGTCACCGAAAAAAATCCCCCTTATGTTTATTTTTTTTAGCCCAATAACCCCCTTTTTACCCAATTATAAATTAGTACTTTTAAATTGTATTGGCATGAAAGGTTTGACTAGTTGAACAGTAAACCATTCATCAAACTAGTATGATGCAATCTTGATATAAATTACTTTTTTTTCCGAAGATAATTCTCACAGGAGAAAATGAGTCAATTCATATAAAAATAGATACTAAGTACCCACTCATGCTGAAAGGTTAACCACTCCTTGGCCTGGGAGGTAACTAAGCGCTTGGCGAGCCACATAGTTGGCTGCCATATTAGATTGACGAGGCACAGACTGCAATCTTAGCTGGGGAAGGCCGTCCAAAAAATGCAAGATGTCAGCAACGATGGCACCACCGTCTTGCGCAAAAACCTAGCGTTGATCGATCGCTTGCTTGAATTGGGTAGCATCTTCCTCAATATCCACCTCTCTTCACCCCCATTGATTGACAGAGTGCACAGGCATCCCTAACTGCCAACAATTCCAGAACAAAAGGAGTAGTAATACCAGGATAGGAGATACCTGTCGCGAGCAAGGTAAAGGCGAATGGTAATCACACGCTTAACCTTCGTAGCATCGCCTTCTAAGTCAACCTCTGTCCACCCTGTAGCGAAGAGGAGTCCCCCTGAGAATCACGGACCACCAAGCCACTTGCACCACCCAGTCCGAGTTTGAGCACCCCGTCAACATTGATTTTCAGTCTGGAAAACATTGGTGGAGTCTAGCAAAAAGAATGAATCTTGATATAAATTACAATTCAATAACAAATTAGACAATTAAACCACATACCATGACACGCAAACAGTCTTCGAACTGTCTAGACAGCCCTAATTGACTAGGTTTGTGCCCTTTTGGGATTCATCATTGCACTCTTGAGTCTTGCTTGACTCTTTCAGTCATGTTAGCAATGCCAACTGGTACTCAAAGTGTTGGCCACTCACTCAAGAGACCAACTGGGCCCAATCTAGGCCCACAACGACAGCACTAATAAATTTAAATTGTCTCTTCTTTAGAGCCCATCTAGGCTCACAACAACGGCTAAATTAAATTCATGTTTCCTTTTCTTTTCAATGGGTGGGAGCCATGGAAAAAAAAAATCAAGATTATTATTTGTTTTTGTTTTATAATTAATATTATTATTTGTTAATTGTGCATGTGTTTCAAATAAATACCACTCATTCGAAAGAAATATGAAAATAAATAATAAATTATTTTATATCACATGAAATATGATGTGAGTGTGACTTTAATTAATGGTGGGCTACACTTTGGGAATTGTGTTATTTGATATCCACCGTTCATAACAGAATTTCATTTGTGACGTGTGAGTATGTGGCCTTGAGCGGCGGTTTTGATTGTTAGGTTGGTATAATAAGAGGAGTAAATTGAGTATTAAGTAGTGTACGAGTTATTTGTTAACTTGACAAAGTATAGGGGTAAATTATCATTTTTCCTTTTTAAAATTTAGATTTGTTACTTAAAATTTATGTTCACAAATATATATGTTTGACATCCCCAATCTAATTGTACAGTTTTTAAAACATAGGTTATTAGGCAACTCACTATACACCACCGACCTTGAGGGAATCTCAACTCTCATGTCATTTCCATAAGGATTTTCGCAACCAATATTTGTGTATCTGCGACGAAATTTGTCGTTTCAAAAAGTAAGATTTTTTTGTAGTATTTTTTAGGAGGAACAATAATAGAGTATTTATGCAGTAATGTGAATAAATACTCTATTATTAGGGTTTGACCAATACGTCATAATTAGGGTTTGAAGCTTTGATCAATTTGTAAGAAAATGAAATGTGAGATTAGAATTAAAAGTAGCTATCAAGGAAAAGGGGAATTACTTAGAACCTTAGGAGTACTTATCGTACTTACCGTCTAGTGATAAGTCGGTTAGATATGGAGATCGCTATCGTGATAGGGAATCGACCAATTGGGTAATCTTGCCAACTCAATAATGGTACCAATTACAATACATTATATTGGTCCTTGTCCTAAAAAAAAATAAAAATAATGCAGGTACCTTAATATGCAACTCATAAGTATAGGGGGACTATATGTTCAATTGTAAAAGTAAAGAGAGCAAAACTGTTATTTTCCTTAATATTAATACAAACTAAACAAAAAAAGATCTCTCATGTTAAGATTGGGACATCATCAAATCTTTTCTTCTTTTACTTTCTAGTACTTTGTATCCAACCACTATATAATACATACACACGTCTGAATGACCTCGCCTCAGATTCGTTTTTGTCAAGATCTGAAAGAAAGAGAGAGTCACACTACAGGACTCTGCGAAAAGGTTAAGCCGAAGTAAGACCAATGATAACTCGAAAACGCATCATCAACAAAAAGGTCTAGCGCAGAAATATGTATACATATGTTATATATATATAGTTTGGAATAGTAACAAACACACGTCTGAATTCCCTCCGGCTCATATGCGTTTTGGCCTCCCTGTTTGAATTCATAAGCGGGGATATATGTATACATATATTTTATATAGATAGTTTTGAATAATACAGACACACGTCTGAATGCCCCCGGCTCGTATGTTTGGACTCCCCTGTCTGAATTCATGAGCGGGGAAATATGTATACATATGTTTTATATAGATAGTTTGGAATAATACAGCCACACGTATGAATTTCCAGACGTGTGTATTAGTGTTCCAAACATGCGTATGAATTGGTGTTGAGAAAGAACTATGTTTATTTATATGCACTGAATATATTCGTTGTTAAAAAAATCATACGCTTTATTCTTACGTAGCATACCAGACGTGTTTTTCCATGACTATTCATACTTCGTATTCTTACGTAACGTGCCAGGCGTGTGTATGAATTAACATTGTGGAAAACTATGATTATTCATATTTTGTATTATTACTTAGCGTACTAGACGTGTGTATGAATTAGTATTAGGAAAACTATGATTATTCATACATCGTATACATTCGTTGTAAAAAATTCATACGACGTATGAATAAACACAGTTCATACACACATCTAATTCATATGTATGTTCGTACGTCTATATCACTATTCTTATTAGATTGTAGCAAGAGTGATATCGTTAGATTCGTCGTTAAATAACGAAACTTTTAACGTTGAAATTATTAAAAACCGATTTAGATTAAAGTAATTATGTTAAGTTTAATCATCAAACCCAAATAAAACTAAGAGAGAGATTGTGGTTTGACATAAATTATTACTTTTATTTAACTTTTCAGACCTAGGAGTAGATTACCAAACTACCCCTCACTTGATTTCAGCTTACTTTCCATATGAAATCGCCTAACCTCAGCCTTGGATTTGCCACGTCTTTTCGTTGAATTGGAGTTTCAGCACCAAAGTGGTGCTGAAACTTCAGCATTCTATAATTTTCCCAATCCAACCACTATAATGAATATTCGAGTATTCCAAATTGAAAGATTAATCAGTGATCATTTTGTTATTAGTCAAAAAGTTGGAATTATGTGTCTCTTCTTAATCAAAAAGGCCCGCGACGACAGCGCTACATTCCTACTCCTTCCTTCCTTTTCAATGCTAGCAGCAGCCACGTGAAAATAGAAATTACAAAATCAAACCTTTTTTCATCATTATTATTTGTTAATAAAATACATACCACTCATTTTTCTTCGAAAGAAATAAAATAAATAAATAATTACTGGAGGATTGCGGGAGATCCAAGACGAGTGACGCAACACAAGATTGCATTTATAAGCACGTGGGCCGTGACGGCCCTTCAGTGAAATTGAATCACTACTACTTATCACCACAAAGGAAATTACTTGACCTTCCTCATGACTACTTATCTATATTTTACATGAAAAAGTAATCAAATCATGAAATATTATACACAACTAATGTTATGTTATATTCCAATGCTAGCTAATATTATAGTTAAATGCTTGATTATTCACCTTAACTTGATAATTTTTCAGTCTCTCTGCCTCAAAACTGATTGAGCCGTTTGAATTAAAGTACTTTCATTCAATAAATGTGGTCTTCCATGAGACCTTCACCTCCATTCTAATGAATTGACTAGACTGTTGTACGTGAACGCTTGTGACGTAATTCACATAATGGGAAGGGACACAGAACTCAAACCTAAGGTCTCTTCGACCATAATAATTAATTTTTAAATTTATGTATCTATATTAATTATATTTAGTGTAATTATATATGATAGGTCCAATCCAACATCCTTGGGGCAGACCCAAAGGACCAAGGACACCCAAAGTCCTGAGTCGGCTCACCAAGTCTCAAAGGACCAAAAGGCACGCCTAGGATTAGGACGCTTGGAGCTAATCTCAACCCTAGATTCTCCAACGATCCAGATCACCTATCAATCGGGTCTTGCCCAGCAACTGACACGTAACGACTCGATCCTCTAAATCGAACACCCCAACACTAAAGGACTAGAACAATATATTCTATCTAATATGTTTTATATTGAATCTAGCTAGTACCTATTAGAGTCCTACTCTATCACCACCGTTAGATGCAAACCCAACCCCTTATCAAAGCTCAACCATTGAGTCCTTCGGTTAGATATGGAGATCACTAGTGATAATGTAGGTACCAAATCATAATGAACGTATTCGTACGGTACTAAACCAGTCATTTTCACTACATAATAAATTCTGTACGCACCATCTAACACCAACCCCGGGCCCACTTTTCAACCCGGGCCCACTTCCAACCCGGGCCCACACTTTTCAAGTCTTCATATAGTCATCCAACGACAAGCACAAATTCACTCACCACTCCAAAACAACAACAACAACAACAACAACAAAATGCAACTCCAAAACTTCTCACCACCTCCACCATTAACAATGGAAACCATCTTCCTCTCAACCCTCACATCCAACTCCGACCCGGCCCACCCAATCTCCGCCGCCGTCTACACCCCCGACCACACTTCCTTCACCTCCGTCCTCACCGCCTACATCCACAACCTCCGCTTCTCCACCCCTTCAACCCCAAACCCTTCCTCATCATCACCGCCCTCCACCTCTCCCACGTCCGCGCCGCCGTCATCTCCGCCGCCACTACCGGCGTCCACATGAAGATCCGCAGCGGCGGCCACGACTACGAGGGCAGATCCTACGCCTCCTCCTCCGCCGCCGTTCCATTCTTCATCCTCGACATGTGCAACCTCCGCGCCATCGACATCGACATTCAGTCGGAGACCGCCTGGGTCCAGACCGGAGCCACCCTCGGCGAGCTCTTCCACCGCATCGCCGACGAGAGCCCCATCCACGCCTTCCCCGGCGGCGTCTGCCCCACCGTCGGCGTCGGCGGACACTTCGTCGGCGGCGGGTACGGCAACCTCATGAGGAAGTACGGCCTATCCGTCGACAACATCGTCGACGCTGTCGTAGTCAACGCCAAGGGAGACGTCGTTGACCGGAAGTCAATGGGGGAGGATCTGTTCTGGGCCATACGTGGCGGCGGTGCTAGCTTCGGAGTCGTGGTGGCGTATAAAGTCAACTTGGTCAAAGTTCCGGAAGTCGTGACTGTGTTCCGCGTCGAAAGAACACTGGAGGAGAACGCTACAGACATAGTGTACGCGTGGCAGCACGTGGCACCGACGGCTGACGTGGATCTCTTCATCAGACTGGTGTTGGACGTCGTAACAACAAATAAGAAGACTGGTGAAAAGACGATAAGGGCCTCGTTCATAGGGATGTTCCTCGGGAACCGTGACAGACTTCTGTCCATTACACGTCAGACATTCCCCGAGCTAGGATTGGTCGAATCAGACTGCATCGAATCCAGCTGGATCAATACGATACCGTTTTGGGCAGACATGCCAAACGAGACGAAATCCGACGTGTTGCTGAGTCGACAGCCACAAAAGCTCGTCCGCTTGAAGAGGAAATCAGACTACGTCCAAAACCCGATCTCAAAATCCGCTCTCGGGCTGATTTGGCGGAAGATGATGGAGCTGGAATTGGTCAAAATGGGGTTCAATCCGTACGGTGGAAAAATGAGCCAGATTCCAAGTGAAGCGACGCCGTTTCCTCACAGGGCAGGGAATCTCTGGAAGATTCAGTATCAATTGAACTGGATGGAAGAAGGGGAGGAATCTGAGCGCCGACATTTGGAGCTGTGTCGGGAATTGTACGATTACATGACTCCTTACGTGTCCAGCTCACCGAGATGTGCGTTCTTGAATTATAAGGATCTGGATCTGGGAATCAACGGTCACGATGAGTCCAGCTACGAGGAAAGTAAGCGTTATGGGCTGAGTTATTTTAAGGGGAACTTTGAGAAGTTGGTGAGAATTAAGAGCAGAGTGGATCCTGGTAATTTGTTTAGACATGAACAGAGTGTGCCGAATTTTCCTCGGGCGAAACTATGAGATGGGCGAAGTTCGGGTCCAAACAGGTGGAAGTGTTTGAATTGAACAATGAATCAATTTTTTTAATTAATGTGTTATAGTGTTGTGAGGAATTTGTGAGGGCTGTTTTCAAGAGTGTATTTTTTTTATTTCTGTTATATTTGTCTGTGAGATGTAACTGTGTGACCATTTTGTTGAGGATGATGACTAAAAGGGAAATGAAAGAAAATTGGTGTGCTGAACTGTAATTTTTTCAATTAATTAATGTAAAACAAAAGAGGAAAATTGAAAAAGTGGTGTCCTCAAATGATAGAGAATGGGCCACGTGGATTTATATGAACCTGTAATATTAACTGAAGAAATCTATCTGTCTTCACTGACTTATTTGCAAGGAATTTATGTTATATATATATATACACGTGTTGTCGGGTTTAAAGTAGTAAATTATAGATAACTGTAGTTATTTTTTTGTGGTTAAATTTTTATTTTGAATAATATATTATTCAGGTCATAACTCTCTCGCTTGATATCAGAATAATAATACGAACAATATGAGAAATGCACCTACCATATCATATCTAAGTCAATTAATCAAACTACTCCAATGAATAGAAAGTACGTGAATGCCAACTGCCAAGATCGAAACTGTGACCACGGCTAGCAAGAAAATCTGAGACAGTTATTAGCTTTGCGATCATATCTCTAAGCAAGTATAAACCAAAACTTTTAATCTATGAAACCCTAAGTTCCTAAAATGCTAATGGTACATAAACTTTAAAATCCATTACTAATTTTTAGTCTAAATAGGATCCAAAGTTAAAATCATAATTATAAACAATCACATAAAAATTTAAATTGTATTTTTACAATTTACAATCTCCAAATGGGTCACTATATCCCACCCTGCATGTGTTGTGGGTACCCACTACCCGAAAAAAGGGTAAAATCAACCCCAAACCCCAACTCGTATCAAGTTTTGTTTACCAAATACCCACAAAATTTCGAGTTGAGCATGCGGGGACCCACTACCCATACCCAATATGCCAACCCTGCCAAGTGCCAACTAGACTGAACAAAGCTATGGAAACAGTACCAGAGAAATTACAATATTGCCATTTTGGATGGAATTGAGTAATTAATTAGTAACGTCCTCCTCTCTTATCTCTGCCAAATGGAGCTTGTATATATATAAATGAAGGACATGTACAACACATGCACATAAGAGAGAAAAAAAAGCCATGCAGAGAAAAACACATGCAAATACAGATAGCCATTTGGAATTTTGCATGGAACTGAGTAAATTAAAGTAATTGCATGCATGTCCATGCAAAATAGTAACAGTTGGAAGTCAGATTATTAAGTGCTACGTACCACTTGGATGGACTAAATTGTTACATCTCCATGCAATGTACCACTTGGTAGTTACACCATTAGGTGGCAACTGGTTTTGTAGGACTTAAACTAAAAACCATGGGTTCTTTTGTCTCGGGTTATTATTGTGAAATTTTGTGAACTGTGATGACTATTTATGCAAATATAGGGAGTATGTGGGCTCAATAGTTGGATTGTTGTTGTATAACCATTTTTCAGGTGCCAACGTGAATCATTTTAATTCGTGTTGTTAAATTAATAATGCAAAATTATTTAAAAGTGATTTCCTCAGATAATGGAGAATCAGAATGGGGGCAGCCTCTCATTCTCAATTATTTTAATGAGATAGGGGTTATATAGTAATTTACAGTTGTATGTACTATGTAGGACACAAGCATACCTTTCATATTTTATTCTGAAAATCTTAATAACATTTTTTTTGGAAGATCTTAATAACATTTTATTAAGCCATTACAAATCATTTGAGTTGGTTGATTTTTCGTCGGTGGCTGGAATGTGAGTGGTTGGGCTAGTTTCGAGTGGGTCGGGAATTACAACCAATTCTCAGACCCAATTTCATCAACCAAACACATCTATAGTATTTTTTCCATATCAGCTCGATCAATTACCGTATGCAACCTTACAATTAAGGGAAAATAGTATTTTCTACTCTCTTTATTTTGCCAACTTAATAGATGGGTTCATGCACATAAATCATTCTTTTTATTATTTCTATTTCAACCATTTTGTCTTTTGGGTACTTCAGTTCTAATTTTCGCTTCTTAATATTAGTTGATGCTCATTCAACACCTACGTCAGCCTCAATACTTAATATATATATAATTTGATAGGATAAAACCGACGTTGTTTTAAAACTTTGCTTTGCGATATCTCTCTAATTCATATCCCCGATGCTTACTTACTAAATTTTGAAAATAATTATTGATGTGGTGTGTGAATATGTCCAAATTAACGTCAAGAAGACAAAATTCAGGATGAAAAAGACCGAAAGCTAAAATATGATCTATTAAGTTGACAAAATAGAGGGGATTGTTTAGGCTCATAAAGTTTACATATGCTGAAGCCCACAACTAGTTTTATTTTTGGGCCTAAAAACCCAAAATATATTTGTTTTGGGGCAAAATGGGAAGAGCCTTTTGTACATATCGAATATTGGCGCCGAGTTATCTGTTTCCCGCCACCAAAGTAGAAGATCAAGTGTGTGGGGATTATCATTGATGTGCCAATAGCCCGGCCCAATTAGGGCTTCAAAATGTCAATATGGGCCAAATAGGCCCATCAGTTGATCTACTCCCAAGCATATGGGGTTTCCTAATTATATTTTTTTCGCCTGAGTTATTTCCCGTGAGGTTTCACTAAAATAATTAAAAAAATTAACTATTAACCTAAATAAATACGGTTCAAAACTATTGATTTTTATAAATAAAATCGCCCCAGGCCTAGGCGATATCGCCCAAGGCCCAGGCGATATCACCCCATCACCAGATATTTTCGATCAAACCGATTCTAAACTGTCCAACCACCGAGTAAATGCTGTCTGGCTGGACACCTGGCGATCTCGCCCCAGCCACAGGCGATATCGCCCGGACTACAGGCGATCTCGCCCAAGGACCAGACACCGGACAAACTCGCCCCAACACCTATAAATACCCCATTTTCAACCCCACCATCCCTCACACCACTCTTTAACCCCTAAGGCAAAGGTAAGTCCCCTGTCTCCCTAATTTTTTTTAAATTACATTATTTAGTAGGTTTTAGGTTAGAGAATTAGTTTAGGGTTTAGGTTAGAGAATTAGTTTAGGGTTTTAGGTTAGAGAATTAGTTTAGGGTTATTATGGTAGATAATTTTTTTCAAAGTGATTTATTAACACTGTCATATTGACGTTGTAGAATTTCTATAAAACGGAGAGGACCTTTTTTCGCACCGTTACACAATGTACGTAGTACACACATTATTTATTGTTCTTATGTCATTGTCAACCATGTCATTCTTTATGGATAGGTTAGAGAATTAGGTTTCTGAATTAGTATGATTTTGTGGTTAGCGAATTAGTATAATATTGAGGTTAGACAATTAGTATAATTTTGAGGTTAGAGAACTAGTATACTTTTGAGAAAGAGAATTAGTATAAAATAGTTTTCCTAACAATTTACTATACAATAGATGTCGAACTATGGATGGGATGAACCGTTGGTTGATCAGACTCCTGAGGGCGTTAGGCCTCAACCTGGTGATTGTTCTCTATTGTGGGGGGAGAACAAGCATAGAGCTACTTTAGTGTGGCGTGACCCTCATGCGTGCAAGGCGCTGAAGTTGCGACATCGTAGTTCTTGCTTAGAGTGGAGTTCAGAGTACGAGGCATTCTTGAGAGAGTGTCGACTCCTCCCTGTTGTTCGTTTACTCGGTTTCACACCGTGTAAGGAGCTCGTCACAGCATTGATTGAGAGGTGGCGGCCAGAGACTAACACATTCCACCTGATACCGGGCGAGGCGACGATCACTTTGGAGGATGTTGAGGTACTTACGGGTCTTCCTATCGATGAAGTTCCGGTTACCGTAGCGGTGGACAGACGTGATCCGGGTGTTATATGTGAGGAGTTGTTGGGTGCCCGACCCCCAGCTGGGAGTTGTATGGGACAGTCAGTGAAGATCTCGTGGGTGAAGGGCATGTTTGATCGTCTACCGGCTAGTGCTCCAGCAGATGTTGTTCTCCGCTATGCACGAGCCTACACTTGGGTTCTTCTTGGCGCCATTCTACTAGCTGACCGGACTGGAGACTTGATACCGGTTCATCTACTCCGGCTTATTGGGGACTCTGCGGTTGCATCCACGTTCAGTTGGGGTAGTGCGGTACTAGCATGGCTGTATAAGGCCATGGGGAGGGCGGTCTTCTTCACGGTTGGGAGTCAGAGGGGTACAAGTGACTTGGGAGGCTTCACCTTGCAGGTCCAGCTCTGAGCCTTGGAGAGATTCCCGATCATAGCCGATCGCTACGTAGCAGGTGGTGACCCACCAGATGCTGACACCGTTCCTCGTGGTGTGCGCTGGATGTCTGTCATCCGGCACCACCAGAGGGGGCGGAGGCATTGATTAGTTTCAGTTTTTCGTTACTGGTTTTATGTTATGGTTTACTGTTTTTATTTGTCGTACTATGGTGATCGATTGTACTTGTTTCGGCAGATGTAGTATTTATATTCGACGTAGTATTTTCAGCAGTTGTATTATTTTACTCATTTGCACTTTCATGTCATTTTCGCTGTTAATGTTTTTGCAATGAAATTCAAACATTTCGATCTATATGTGGATGGAACACTACTGCTCCAACCCCTCTTGGTCAACCTCCTCCTCCTCCGGACCGATATGACTGGTCGCCATGTATTCCCCATCATACGTTTGGCTCTGCTCTGCCATCTGATTTGGAATGACCACCGAGAAATCGGAGAACTGAGACGGCTCCTCTTCCATCAAGGCGTACAACTCGGCAACTTCGAAAATGGGTTGACGCGAACTAAGTCGTATATGACTTGTACGCCGTTGTCGTCCGATATCGGCCTAGAAACGAAATGCGACAGATTTCCCTCAGAACTGTATATCGGCATTCTCCAGACAAATGACTGGATTATCTGATCCGCTCCAAGACCCATTTTCCGCCGAAACACGGTAACCACACTATCATAGGTCGCTCGCTTGGTCATCTTCAGACGGACATTATTTCCTCCTTCGTAGGATAAGCCGGTCCAATCCTGGACGATACGGCCCCCCCAGAAAACTTGGATTCGGAATTCTCGTGACAAAGTGTAGTCGGCCATTTTAGAATGTTAATTCTTTCGATTTGGTGACTCTCCCCCGAAACTAACAAGGATTTATAGGCTGGTTAGTGCTCCAAGATGTAGGCGATATCGACCATGCATTAGGCGATATCGCCCATGCCCTAGGCGATATCGCCTAATCCTTGGCTATTTTCAGACCCGTGACTCAAACGAATCTAATCACGGACCCGTTTCAGGGTCACGGGTGAAAATAACTAGTGATGGGGCGATATCGCATGGGCCTTGGGCGATATCGCCTGGGCCTGGTGCGATTTTATTTATAAAAATCAATAGTTTTGAACCGTATTTATTTAGGTTAATAGTTAATTTTTTTTAATTATTTTAGTGAAAACCCCTCCCGTGGGAGATCGGAAGATAGTCATGCATTCATCTTGCGTATCCACACAAGTCTAGAGATTTACCAGTTTCCGACTTGGAGGACATATGAGAGCTTGTCGCGCCACATAATGGGCAGCTCTGTTTACCGTACGAGGGACAGTCAACACCCGGAAGGACGGGTAGGCGCGCAGGAAGAAGAGAATGTCTGCCACAATGATGTCGCCTCGAGAGGAAAAATGGAGAACACGTCGAGCCTTGAAACCATTGAGACGACCGTTGTAGTATCCCCTTCAATATCCACGTCGCTTCATCCACGATAGAAACACATAGCGCAAACATCTCTGAAAGCAAGTAATTCCAAAAGAGAGGTATAGAAATACCTAGATAATAATTACCTATGGCAAAAAGTAATTAGGGTTATTAGGTGGATGAATTTTGTGTCGTTCATCAATGTCACATAAACATTACTACATGTGATATTTATTATCGATCCTAACATGCTAGGATGAAAATTCGGTTACAATTAAAAGTTAAAATTGATTAGCTAATCGACTTTAGTTAGTTAACGATTAATCCAAAATAATGTCCGTAAGTTAATAGTAAGATTATTTTTTTACTAAATAATTTTTAACCGACTCCCTATATTTTTTTTCACAATTACAACTGTTTTGATTGGAACCAATGTATCCGGCTGACTTCGACTCAGTTGATCGGTCAAACCAATGATTCAGTCAGTTAAGGATTACAAGGTTTGAAATTTTTGTACCCCAGTAACTTACCAACATTCATCTATTATTAAACTAACTAACCACCTTTTATAATAATAAATGAACTGATTATCGGATTACGTACCCATTACAGTTCATACTCTCAACACGCCATTAAATACATAAACCAAACATATATACGTCATCTAGGGAATGAATTTGATTCAAACACGTAACTAGTTGCGAGAACTAGTTTTTGTATTAAAAAAAAAACTAGTTACAGAGACTGTCTCTTCCAACGAGTTAAAACTAGTTATCAATCATATTATTTAGGGGGTGTAAGCTGAACCATAAAACCCATGACCCAATCTAGTTTGGTGTTGATCCAGTTACATTGGGCCATAACAAAAATATCTATAGGCCAAAATTTAATGACTACGAACTGGCCCTTAACATACTGGGTCGAAATAATTCAAATCAAATAAAACCACAACTGACCCATTTGGCCCACTGTTGACCCGCACAAATTAAATCCCTGACCATCTCAAAATTGGAAACCTCCAATCCTCTATCCTTGGCCTCGCGGAGCTCGATCGGCCATACACCTGTCACCATCGTTCGTCTCTAGCACTTCTCCCGTTTCAACGATTTCCAAATCTTTGGATCTCCTGGTGATGATACTCTGGATCTCCATGTGATTCCATCGCATTAGATGTGTACAAGGATAATCGCAGTAGATTGAATAGTTCTATAGCCCTGACTTACTTCCGTTCGCCGGCTCATTGCAGCTAAAGGTTTGAACGAAACACTCCTCTGATCTTTGAATGATGGGTTTGTCTCTCAAATCTATTAGTGCATTTTGTTTGTTGAAATTTGTAGGGTTTTCAGTAGATCATTGATTCTGGTTATTCTAAACTAGAAAGTTATCGCTAGGGTTCATCGTTTCTCCTAGTGGACAAGAAGAAATAATAGTACTGAAGTAGAGAAGCAATTTTTCAAAATATCTTACCTCATGAATTCATGTGGTTTATCCTCGGATTGAGACAACCCTAACAAGGTTTAGTTCTCTTGATTAATTTGGTGAAACTACGGTTTCTGTCATTAATTATTATGAAGGACCAAAAATGTTTAGTCCTCTTGATATAAGTTAAATACTGCTCCTTCATTATTTGCTTCAACGTGATGACCCTTTTTCGGCTAGTTGCCTCAATTGATTGGTTATAAAATTAACTAACAACCCTTATATTGCAATGGACAGATGACTTTAAAGAATTCTTCACACAGTTTGGAATCTTTGTTGTCAAATTGAGTGATCTTTGTTGTCAGTTCAGCTGGTTCATTCTGCTATGTTGGGGGTTTGGTTTCTAATTGTTTGATTTGTACAGGGAGCTGAATCTTTGGTGGTGGAGGACATGACGATGATGATTGTGAGATTACAGGTTCTTGAAGATGCTAAGAATGATGCTTAGGGTGAGTGATTACACATTGAATATGCTAAGAAGAGGGTATCTAGATATGAATGAATGGAGTGTAGTTTCTACTAACACTGATAGTAGCTACAACTACTGCATGCCACATATATCATCATATTTTCGGGGGGCAATGATTGATTTTGTATGTGTGATTTACTGCTGTTGCAGCTGGCTTGTAAACCATCAAAATGTATAGCCACCAATATAAAGAAACTCGAAGAACTCGAGACTTGGGATTTCAACCTTGATGGAGCAATCAATGTTCGATTCTTGCAGGTATGAACTCGTAACCTAACCTTCTATTCATTTCGACTCTTTCAATAATGCTTTACTCATATTGGTATTGGTATCTGTTGGACAATACTCCTAAAGGGATGGAGATATGATTCGTAGTTGCAGAGAATAGTGATCATTGGGAATCACATGAGATCAACCGACTGGAAATCCTTGTGACGAAGAAGGATGAATCGGAAGGATCATTTTTGCTTCACGTACTTCCATTGTCAGGGAACTGGGCACGTTGATAATTCATAGGCACATCTTGATCATTTTTGCTTAATGAGTATTTTGATCTAATAGTAGACTTGGGTGGGTGGGTTGATTGTAGTTTCATTTGTAAAAATTATTGTGGGCCAATTTGTGGCCTGAACTGTGGCCTGTTTGTGACCCAAGCTTTGGCCCGCATAGGTCAAATTAATACCATCCTATTATTTGATCAGCCCAGGTTTTAGAAATTTAAATCCATTCATTTATGGGCCAGGTCTAGCCATTGTAAGTTTGGGCCAGGTCAAACCTCACTTACACCCCTAATATTATTTCAACGTGAAAAAAACAGAACATGCAGCACAGTCAGTGACGCTAGGTGAATTTTCAAGTTTAAAGGTTAAACAAAGGACATAAACTTTTTTTTTTCATGACATCTTCCGAGGAGATATTGTAGACCGTGAGCTAACCTAGGAGATAAAAATAAAAATAAAATAAAAAAAGAAAATGAAAAAACAAAAGGGGAAGGGGAAAGGGGAGGGGGAGGGGTGGAAAATTAACCACCAATAAAGTACTTAGCCAACAAGCCTTAAATTTAACAAACCGGAAGAGAACGGTAAAAAAGTCAAAGCTTCTTTGGCAAGATCGTGAGCAATGCTATTTTGGGCCCTCGGAATAGTATTATAGTCTATGAACACAAGTTCATTAATCAGTTGTCTTATTTCGTGGATTATTGCCCCTATGCGGCGACATAAACTTTAATCTCAAAAATTTTACATAGAATTTCATTAGTTTATGATGACGAGACCCTATGCGGCAACATAGTTTAGCCCACCAATGATTTCGTTATTGACAAAAATTAAATAATGAATAATTATTATATTTGTAAACAACTAAACATCAATTTAAAACAAAACACAATAATACCAAAACTATATATTTATTCAACTCATTCATAATTCACATTTATAGCCCGTACAACTAATTATCATTAAATTTTTTTGAGATAATAATAACTTATTACATAACATCAAATTATTTTTAAAAAAATTTGTTTTAATGAACTAGACCATCCTTCATAGAAATGGCCGCTCATCACGTTCAAACATTTTTTCATTCAAACAATTTTATAACTAGTTACAAGAAGGGTTATTATTTTTAAAAAGCTCCAACTTTCGCGAATTCTTTTCGATATACTCCATCTTTAAAAAACCCCAAATCTATCCCGTACTTAACGCCGTTAGTCCTTGTTTGTAAAATTTTAAACTTTTTGAACCAAGTGGCTAACGGAATAAACTTTTAAGTTTTTTGTCTTCAAGAATCAATAACCCAGGTTTGCCCAAATTTCATTTTGACCCTTCTCAATTCCATCCCTTACAAAAACTCCCAAAGATCTAACTGAAACCCTTAACAAACGGTGGTTGACAGAACGATCTTCCCAAATCCATCCTCAAGACGTTCCACCAAAGTCTCCTCCAGTCCTCCACCAACACCACCACCGCCGCCGCCTTGAGGCTTTGGTATTGGTGGCCTTGAGGTTTGCAGATTCCGGCGGCAGCGGCTGTGGTATTGGTTTGCAGATTCTGGACCATTCTTCATAGAGATAACCACTCATCACGTTCAAACATTTTCAAATTCAAACAATTTTATAACTAATTTTTTACAACAAAAAAAATAGTTATTTTGTCTCGTAACTGGTTACGAGACCTTACAAGACCTTGGAACTAGTTTTTTTTTTTTTACAACAACTAATTCTTGTAACTAATTATAATTTTTTTTAATCAAACTGTTTGAATCAAATTCGTTCCCTAATAAACCAGTCTAACAAAAAAATTAAAATTGTAATGTTCAGACCGAACATTGTTCAATTCTATGTCACTACGATGTTGAAGTTTAAAAAAAAGTACATAATTAAGGAGAGTACATGTAGGTAGGGGGTAATTTTTTTTGAAATTAAAAAAGTACACAATTATAAGTAGAATATATGAACTAATACTAGGGCTAGAGAACTGGGTGCATGGGTTCGAGTACTCTAATTATCACGGGTTACGGGTATCCTAATGCCCAAAACCCTGACAAATTCGTTTAATTCTAGACTCGTAGAAATTCACTTCCAGCCATAACTAGAACTAGTAGTTGATTAATGATATTGTCGGCTGGAAATGAATTTTGTCGTATAGTAAATTAGTATGTGGATGAAGAGAGTTTGGTTACCTAGTACTTGCATGGTTGGGTGTCAGATGCGCCTTCCACAAACTCTACTTCTTCTTCTTTTAGCTCAATAGTTCTATCTACGTACCTTTACATGCATCCACGTGACGGCTTCGTGACCCGTCCAAAATTAGGCACTTTATTATAGTACTATATCATGTTTAATATTGATGGTACGATCAGATTGAAGTTTTTTTTGTTCGGTAAATTTCCAATTTCTTGATCGTAACTCGCTTGTTTGACATCAGAATATAATTTGTAATTTGTGTCAATGTATTCATATTGGTATCTACCGTCTAAATCTTTAATCATTACACCTTAAAAACGATAAACTAGATGGTAAATGAGCTGACCCATGAGCTAATCATGGTTTTAGAACGACAGGATCGGGAGGTGGATCGACTTGTGGGGTTATTGAGCATGGATCATGAGGGTCAACTCATTTATATGGCTCGTGAGTGACTCGATAAGGGATTGATTGGTGGTTCGTGAGAGGAATTATCTTGTAAATTTTAGATAAAAATGGTAGAAACTTGTAAAGTTTAGGATAAGAACTCAGACTCATCTATGCATTAACTTAAAGTTGAACTAAATTGTACTCGTCAGGCTTTTAAATTACTAAAGTTTGAGTTAAACTTGAACTTAACTCTTCAAGAATAATTAATGAGTCGGACTTGTGTTGGCTCGAGTTCGACATGAGCTTCAAAATTTGAGTAAAATACACGGGATATATACCACTGAACTTTGATTTTCTTCCACATTCACCACTTAACTATTTTTTTTTTCACCAAATTTCATCGAAGTTGTGTTTCCGTTTCGCCGATTACCACTTTGTTCTATTTATGGACAAAATGATGACGTGACATAAAGGGAGATGATACCGTCTCCATATAAGTACTCATTTCCGCACTAACTCAAGAAGTTTACTTCATGTTTGACTCAAAATAGATATGAACATGCTTAAAGAATGTTGTTTGTGTGTTAGGTCATGTCTCATTAATACTCGGGTTAGGTCCCTATTTATAGAATATCGGGATCCGAGTCGAGTCGCCACGTATCGGTGGTTATGTATTGGTGACCCGACTTAATGATGATTTCAACTGTTGGTTGACGCAAGGTCCAGACTCCAGATCACTCATGGACAAACTCTAGGCGTTTGTCTGTCACGCCCTTAGTATTCGTATATTTGAACAGATAGGTCGAATACGATTTCAAATATAATTTTGACTAAAAAAATGCATTGGGATACATTGGAATTACAAATTCGCAAAATTAGGGAATGAGGTTCAGTCAAGTTTGCTAAAAATTAAAGATGTAGGAGTTGGGGGTTGGGAAATTAGGCAATAATAATAAAGAAATTATGAATATATAAAAAGATGGTACTTGATATTCAATTTAGATGGTACTTGATATAAAGTTGGGAGTTGGGGGTTTGTACAGTAATATTCAATTTAGATGGTACTTGATATGGACATTAATATTTGTTGATGTTTCAATTTTGTATCTAAACACAATTTTCTTTTGTGGTTGTCACATTGCCAGACGACTTAAAACTTTCCCATACTTCACAATAACTCAGTACCTCACATAAGAAAAAAGTTAAAAAAAAAACCATCCTAGTCACTTAAGTTTGAGAGTTATGTTTAATCACCTAATTTCGTTTTGTAACAGAACACTCATCTATGTTTAAACAAGGTAATCGAACAATTATTTCGATTAGTTTTGATGAAAATTCTGACAAATCATCCACCATATAATATTTTTTTTAATCTCCCTGATCAACTAGGCTGAATCCTCAAAATAAATCGAGCCAACTTAAAAACCAAACAAATACTGATAGGCCCTGGACGCACAATCGTGGGCCTCGCCAATCCTAATCCAGAGCCCAACGGTCATAGGCCCACCAGGAGTTTCGAGAGTCAACGATCCAACGATTCGTTGAACTCGTCCTCAAGACTGGATCGCCTCAGCACGGCGGCCCACTAAACAGAGCCCTAGCAACCGTAGAGTTTCAAAGCAACTTGAGCGACGTGGCACCATCGCAACGACTACGATGAACGGCCACGATTGCTACAGTAAGACGACCAATCCTCAGTGGACACGTCAACAAGGGAGCAGAGCTATAAATATCACACTGCCCCTGCAGAGGGGACAAACACTTTTGACAGGGAGAATTCCCTCGGTACGTTATTCCTTACAATAGATCACCCTCATTCCTTGTCCTAGTCTAATATCGTCCCTGAACTCACTACTACCCCTCTTCCACATTTCATACGAGGTCCCCTTCAAAGACCATGCGACTGGGCTTCCACTCTCTATTGTGTCAGACGATCAGTCTAGCTAGAACAAATACCTAGAAAAATAGCTAACCCAAACACAGATGAGTGTCCTATTATAAAACAAAGTTAGGTAACCAAAATGTTACAACTCCAAAACTTAAGTGACCGCCTATATTTTCGGTCTATGAAAAAAGGAAATAAAACAAAAAAGATAAAAATCTAGTTTGGTCCATACGTTACAAGATAGGACAGTCTTAATAGCTAAGAGGACAAAAGAGGGGAAGTAAGTGCGTGATGTACTTTCCCGTTTGCCTCTTAGACCATTCCCATTACCTACCACTTCTTACTTACCCTCCTTACCTCGTCATCACTTCAATTAACGGAGTTTCCACGACAAAAAAAAAAAAAAAAAAAAACTCACTTCAATACATTCTTATTAGTTATTACTACCATCAAACAACGTAACCAATCAATAATTTATTTCCTAACTAACTAGATGGGAAATTACTAATATGAGGATCCCTCACGTAAGGACACTAATCTACACTTTTACTTTATATAATAGAGATCCAATGATTAATATGAAATGTGTATTAGAGTAAATTGCTTAATTAGTACGACTTTTTTTTAATTCTCGTTTTGGTTCCATTTTAAATTAATTACTTCATTTTCCCCTTTTGTCCATACCTGGTTCCCCACAGTTAGATTAAGATCATCATCCAATGGCTATAAATCTTGTCCTCATATAAGGACTCTTAATGGGGTCTCACAATAGTAGATCCCAACTAGATGATAAGAGTTTCGATTAAAATTAAGTAGGGTCCAAATTTTGGAGATGACATCTTTTTTTATGTCATAGGTACGTGGTCCCACGAGTGAAAATTATAATAAGGGAATATAGCACTTGACCCCTTTTACTTTGCCAATTTAACATATAGCCCCCATACACTATAAATTACTCTTTTGCGCCTCCTAGTTCGACCACTTAGTACACATGTTAGCTCTAATACTCATTTATTATAGCCTACCAAGCATTTTTTAAATCGGTCAAAGCAAGTCAAAATCAGTTAAATCGGTCAATTGTCGGTTAACCGAATTTTGATCAATTTTTTACCACTTTTATTTCGGTCAATCATCGGTTAAAAATCCTTGAAGGCCAGTTACCCAATTTTAATCAACTAATGACCGAAAATTAACCGATTCTCACGCATAGGTGAGGTAAATGAGTAATGGATAGCCCCGCCCTCTATATGTTCAAGTGTCATGTTTGGGCCTTACTGTTTGGTCCAATCTAATCCTCTCCTACCAACCCGCATAAAATTTAACCTTTCCCCACGCGCCCCCAAACTTTCATTTATTTACATTTCACACCCTCACCCCCCTTCTATAAATTATAAACCTTTTATTCCCAACTTATCACATACCAACCAGTCCTAAACATGCCATCCCCGACGGCGATCATCTCCGGCCTACTCCTCGCCACCGTCATCTACCTCCTCCTCACCAAACTCCTACGATCCGGGTCGACCCGAAACCCTCTCCCACCGGGCCCCACCCCATGGCCGATAGTCGGAAACCTTCCTCACCTTGGTGCAATCCCGCACCACTCCATCGCCGCCCTCGCTCGGAGGTACGGCCCGCTCATGTACCTCCGGCTAGGGTTTGTCGACGTAGTGGTGGCCGCCTCCGCCTCCGTCGCCGCACAGTTTTTGAAAGTCCATGACGCCAACTTCGCCGACCGACCTCCCACCTCCGGTGGGAAGTATATAGCGTATAACTATCATGACATGGTGTTTGCACCCTACGGACCACGGTGGCGGCTCCTCCGTAAGGTCAGCGCCGTCCATCTCTTCTCCGGCAAGGCCTTGGATGACTTTAGAAACGTCCGGCAGGTATCATATGAAAGATTTTGTTATTTTTACTCGCGTGGTTTTAGTAACGCTATGGAGATTTGTTGGCTTTTACGTCAAATATAGTAATTAGATTCTAACAACCTAAATTATTATTTTTCGTATGAACGGTCTGATTGATTGGACATTGAACTCGGGGAGAGGATAGAGGTGTCTACCCTGAACCCGAATAAATAAAATATACGCATTTTTTTTGTACGGAAAACATATTTAGATTATTGTATTTTATGTATCGGGCTCCAAAATGATACTATACAGAGTTTTCTGTATAATTACGACTTAATAATATGGTCAAATAACGTATGGCTTCAGGCTATATTTACCAATTCAATGTCCCGATATGGTTATGAAATTGATGTATGATATAAGCTTTTTATAGTATAGTGATTTATATAGATGCCTAATTAAAGAAAAATTAGGTAAGTAATCAAAATTAGGCTTATGTATTAGTTAACCAAGCTAATAATCATGATAACTTCGATGTTTGAACCAAAAATAACAAAACGACAAAATATAAACTAGAAATATCGTGGATTTTTTCAGCTTAATATCTATTTTGGTCATTAACGCATGGGATTTGTAACATAATGGTTAATAATAATATTTTCCTATAGTCATTAATTTATTGAATTATTCATCCAAAAAAAAATTATTGAATTTGTAACATAGTGATTATTCCGTCAAGTATTTATCGGGATGCTTGAATGTAAACTTGACAAAATGACTACTATGTTACAAATTCAATAAATTAATGACCACATTGAAAAGATATTGACAACTATGACCAAAATAGATATTATATAGAAAAACAGCTGTCGTGAATACTGACAAATCCATATATAGATGTTTATTTTTAGAAAATCTTGACCCTCAGTTCCCAAATTCTTTGATTCTGCTATCTTAACCATTAATATATTACTATATTTATAATTCCATGTGCTATTCAAGTATCAAACTATGCTTTTGGAGCTATATCTCGTTTTTTTAGAAAATAATAGTTGATTTGATCATGAAGTTCAAACTATGATGATTAGAATGTTATATTTATAAGTTGAGTGACCATGATGTTACAAACTTCAAATTTCAGTGATCAAATTTTATCCGTTACAGACAGTTATGTACTATTCTACGACGTGTATCTTCCTGAATGTCTAATATTAATATTTTATTACTCCCGCGAAAACAGGAAGAAGTGGCGGGGCTCACGCAGGTACTAGCGAGTGGACGACACGCGCCGGTGATTTTGGGTCAATTCCTAAACCTGTGCACCGCCAACGCGCTGGGGAAGGTGTTGGTGGGGAAGCGAGTGTTCGGCGACATCACCGGCGGGGCGGATCCCAAGGCCGACGAGTTCAAGTCCATGGTGGTGGAGCTTATGGTGCTCGCCGGCGTTTTCAATATCGGCGACTTCGTCCCGGCTTTGGAATGGCTAGACTTACAGGGTGTTGCATCTAAGATGAAGAAGCTCCACCTTCGGTTTGATTCGTTCTTGAGCCAGTTACTTGAGGAACACGGTAAGACGGCGCATGATGTGTCGTCTAGGGGACACGTGGACTTTTTGAGTACGTTGATTGGTTTGACGGTTGAAGACGGCCCTGACGGTGAGGGAGGGAAGCTCACTGACACTGAAATTAAAGCTTTGCTCCTGGTACGTCCGTACACTCTTTAACTCAATTTAAAATTGGGTCAGTCACCTAAGTTTGCATGTTGTGTTAACTTGGTCATTTAACTTTGAACTCGGTCGAATTGGTAACTTATGTTTTAAGTTTGTTATAGCGTGGTCACTTGGTCCGATTTTGTGATTGGTTTTCGTTCAAAGTGACACGTAGACATGCCATGTCATCCATTATATTTATTTTTAAGTAAAATCAAACCACGAAACCAACCACCTAAACTAAACAAGTCGATTGATTCACTTCTCTCCTTTACCCGAATAAAACATGATAGATGAAACTTTTTCATTTATTGGCTTATTTTCTGGTTTGATTTCAAATATAAAACGAATAAAATGGATGACATGTCATGTCTATGTGGCACTTTCAACGAAAATCATCACAAAATCGGACCAAGTGACCACGTTGTAACAAAGTTAAAACATAAGTTATCAATTGGACTGAGTTCAAAATTAAGTGACCGATTTGACATAACTTGCAAACTTAGGTGACTGCAAAAATATTTGACCCATTTAGAAAAAATTTAAATGTTTAACCATTTAATATTTCGTGTTAACTATCTCATGCAGAACATGTTTACGGCGGGAACTGACACGTCATCAAGCACGGTGGAGTGGGCCATAGCGGAGCTAATCCGGAGCCCAAAAATCATGGCCCAACTACAAAGCGAGCTGGACTCAGTCGTGGGCCGAGACCGTTTAGTAACGGAGTTAGACCTTCCCAAACTCCCATACCTCCAGGCCGTCATCAAGGAAACGTTCCGTCTCCATCCGTCAACTCCTCTCTCGCTCCCGAGGTTAGCGGCGGAAAGCTGCGAAATCAACGGCCGCCATATCCCGAAAGGCGCAACGCTCCTGGTCAACGTTTGGGCCATAGCAAGGGACCCGGACGTGTGGTCTGACCCGCTGAGGTTCGACCCGGGGAGGTTCCTGCCCGGCGGGGAGAAGTCAGGGGTGGATGTTAAGGGGAGCGATTTCGAGCTGATCCCGTTCGGGGCGGGTCGGAGGATATGCGCCGGGTTGAGCTTGGGGCTCCGGATGGTTCAGCTGATGACTGCTTCGTTGGTTCATGCTTTCGATTGGGAGCTGGCTGATGGATTGAAGCCGGTGAATTTGAACATGGATGAGGCTTACGGGCTGACTCTACAGCGAGCCGAGCCGCTGAATGTGAAGCCGATGCCGCGGTTGTCGGCGCAGGTTTACGGAAGCTGAAGAGTGGGTGATGGGTTCGGTTTGGGTTTGGGTTTGGGTTGGACCGGTTGGGTAGGAGTGGGCAGTGGGAATAATTGGCGGTTTGTATGTTTATACATTTATGTTTGGGTGAATCTAAAAGTTGAATTGGAAGATCTATTGCATTAAAAATGGCACTTATTATTTACAATTTTTGTTCCTCTTTTTGATCTGATTCGTATAAAGAAATCATTCCGGATCTACTCTTTCTATACTCTCGACGATGTCTTCTTTCTGTTGTAGCTATTACTCATTGGACGTCGTACTGGTACTCTTGTCGAAACAACTCTTCGTTTTCCCCTCCGATCTTATATACAAGTACAAAAACCAATATTTCTTTCTTTTTCTCTGTTGATTAGCTTTCGAGAGATACTTCTATATAATTCAATCATGCATAGGTTTCGTCTCTTCATTATAATTCAATCATGAATTCACTATAGTTCATAACAATTTAAACTATTGAAATCATATACCGTGAGATTCACCGATTCTATGTTCGATATAATTTTGAAAAACGTGTGTTTACTTCTCATTTATTTATTCCTAACAAAAATTAATACAGTTCTCTTCAATCATTACTTAAGTGATTACATGCTTTAAATTTCAATTAATTTTCAATCCATCTCTTATCAACCCATTAATTAACAGAAACAAATCTTAAACTCAAAGAAGAGTTAAAGGACTTAAACTCAACAGGTTCTGTCCAACACTTCACCACATCTTGTTTGCAGATGACACTGTCATCTTTGGCTCTGCAACAAGCTCTGAAGCTAAGAATATTCAGCTTGTTCTTACTAGATACTGTCATGTCTCTGGACAAGCTTTTAATGTTTCCAAATCTTCAATTCTGTTCTCAGCAAATACACCAGAGGCTGTTAAGAATAGCATTGCATTTGAATTTGGTGTGGATGCTTCACTCTCTGTTGGTACTTACTTAGGTATTCCAGCAGAATGGGGAGCAACAAAGAAGCAAACTTTTCGATATATGCTAGAAAGACTCACTTCAAGAGCACAATCTTGGCAGTCAAGCTTATTGTCTCATGCTGGAAGGTCAATCATGATCAAATCTATTCTCCAAGCTCTGCCATCATATCTGTTCTCTTGCTTTCTTCTGCCAAAGAATTTACTGAAGAAAATGGATCAAGTTCTTATTGACTTCTGGAGGTCAGGTGACATTTCCTCCAATAAATTACATTGGTTATCAGCATCTGAGTTAAGGAAATCCAAAGCAGAAGGAGGTCTAGGATTTAAGTGTTTCTATGACTTCAATTTAGCTTTTGTTGCTAAATTGGCATGGAGAATTCTGACTAATCCAGACTGTTTATGGATTCAATTGTTAAAAGGTCTCTACTTTCCTAATTCAGATTTCCTTCAAGTGAGCAGGCATCATAAATCTTCTTGGTTATGGTCTGGTGTAATGGAGGGAAGGAAAGCCCTTTTACAAGGTTTGAGGAAGAATATTGGAGATGGTTATGGAACTACTGTAGTTGAGGCATGGATACCTGAAGCACATGGTTTTAAAGCATCATGTTCAAGTTCCTTTTCTTCAACTAAGGTATCTGATTACATCATCGTCGGCAGAAAACGTTGGTAATGCGTTCTCATAGAACTTGGAACATTGACAAGCTAAGATCAGTCTTCCCAGAGGATGTAGTCAAACAAATCATACTTATTCCTCTAGGACCTGAAGGATTTTCAGATCAGTATGTTTGGCATTTTGAATCTTCAGGAAATTTTACTGTTAGATCATGCTACAGACATCTCCGTGCATGACAGTCCCTCACAATCAACCTGCTGATGAAAGCACAAAGAAGCTTTGGAAATGGCTCTGGCAACTTGATTTGCCCCCAAAGATTAAATACTTTCTTTGGCGTGTTTGCAGGAATGCACTCCCGACTAAAGCAGGATTATTCAGAAGAAGATGTGGAAATTCATCTATCTGTTTAACTTGTAATGCTAGTGAGGAAACTTTGGAGCATCTGCTGTTCCACTGTCCTGTAAGCCTATCCTTCTGGCAACAGGTTCTGCCTCAACTACATTACCCTGCTCCAGGTCAGTTAGCAAAATCTTGGTTCAGCAGCATTGCTTCCACAGTTTCAATTCTACAGCAACTCAAATTGGATTCACCATCTGGTATATTTGGAAAATGAGAAATGAGTTGGTTTTTCAGAATATCTCCCCTTCTCTATCAGGTTTAGCTTCAAGAAGGCTGTATGAACTGCAACAATGGAATTCTAATACTACTGTCAGAAATTCAGTTTCAAGGTTAGCTTCCAACAGTAGTATTTCAACCCAGTTAACCAATTCACTAGCTCCAACATCCTATTCTTTTAGGGTTGTGTGTGATGGTGCTTTTAAAGCATCTATCCAGAAAGGAGCCTATGGTGTTATAGTTTATAATGCCGAGGGAAATGTGGTTAATGGTAGGGCAGGTTCTCTGAAGTGTGCAGCACCAGTTTGTGCTGAAGCCTATGTGTTCTTAGAGTTATGGAATTAATCAGGTCTACAGATGCTCCGACAGTTATATACTCAGACTGCTCAGTTTTAGTTGATTCTATTGCAGGTCACCATCTCAACTGGCCATGGTCTATTTCTAGTATTGTGGCATCAATTTCAAGAATGTTGTACTGGAATCAACACATACATCTCAGGAAAGCAAGTAGAACTATAGTTCAGCAAGCTCATAGCATAGCAGTTCAGGCACGAGATGAATCCTTATCTCCAGATTGACTTTCTCTTTTAGTTTAGTCCTAGCTGTAGGTCTTGTATCTGTACAGTTTACAAGCCTCTTTTGTTGTTACTTCTTAAGCCTTTCTTTATTTTGTAACTTTACTGTTAGTTCTGTTATTAGCAGTAAGGTTGGTGCTGTTTTAATAATATGAGGTACTTTCGATCAAAAAAAAAAGAAACAAATCAGTAAAAATCAGATTTGGACTGAAAAAACCGGTCTGACCGAATCGACCCAGCTACGTCAGCAGGGGGTGCCAGGTGGCATCTCCCTCTGGGATATTTGCGCCTCTTCCCGTTTCGTTTGGTGCGAAGAAAAACCCGAGAGAGATCATCCGTTCTCGTCTGCGATTTCCCGCTCCGCCATGGAAATGCGATCGCAGCCGTCCGATCAGCGGTTCCGATGGTAAGCGCCGTAAGTCTCCCGATGAATCTTCACTCTATACCTAAGCATCTTCCCCCTCTTCTTCCTCCGCTCCTGGCGATCCAGCCGGAGCCGATGCCGGCCGCGGTGGCGATTACGACAGCTGCCATGGCATCTGGTACGCCGCCTTGCTGGTGGTGCCGGCGGCGCTGTTCGTGGTGTACTTGGGGATGAACGCGGCGAAGAACGTGAAGAAGCTGTGGCGCGGAGGTTCTTATGTCATGATTTCGTATTACGCCCTTCTCTGGCTCGCTACCTCTCTCAATCTCGCATGGTGCTGCCTTCAGGTGTGCTTTCTTCCTCAGTTCTCTTCATTTCAATCGTTTTGGTAGTGTATTTGTTGGTTTTGGAATTGACTGCATTGAACATTTTGACGGATTTTGCTGAGCTCAAAACATTAGAGGGAATTGAAATTAGTTGGAGAAGAATGAATAATGAAGTGATCTGTTGATAATTGTCCAGGATCCTTTGTTCTTGAGCTAAGAAAAGTGAATCCCCAGGTTAAATTGATTGATTATAGTGCGTCTCAACTTTGGTCGCGCTATGAGAATTAAGTTTTTGGAGAATTAGGCTGTAGACTTGAAGTGAATCTCTGAAGCATCATTTGCTGGAAGTTTTAAGTGTTAATTAATAAAGCCAGTTCATAGCATCAAAATCACGAATTCTACCGAATATCGGTATACATTTCGAGAATTTGAACTGACATTTTCAGTCATTCTGTGGACAGGCTTGGAGATGCTCTCCTGAGAAGGAGATTGCTTGGAATTTCCTGTCGTTGTTAACAGCATCTTCAATACTATGCTTGGAGATTAGTGTGATTGCTTTCTTGCTCCAGGATAATTATGCTACTGGAATGGGAACTCTAGGACATACTTTTCTCGTGTCGGGGATTATTGTTGCTGTGGATCTTCTGTTCAAGGTAATTTCTTTTTGGTAAAATCTGTTCAAGGTAATTGAATCTTACGCAATTTGCTTCTTGACATTCAAATCTAGCCAAAATGGAAACATCAGAAATTCAGAATGAACCCGAATCTTGTTTTGCTTTGGATGAATTCATGCTGACTTGCTGTTTAGAGTTGAAATAGAACTTTTAGCCAAATGCATCATAACAACCCGCATTAGGGTCATCTTATCGTTCGTTTATTCACAAACCTGAACCATCTTGATAATCTGTCTGATTACTTTCAGGCCATTTACGTTTTCGGTTTCCGGGTGCCTCTTTTTCTCGAGGGCCCCGAGAGCGCTCAAAGAATGAAATGGGGACTGTGGCTCATCCATCAACTGTTAATAACCGGAGCCTATGGATTCGTTTTATTTGTGCATTTTTCCGGAGGCAAGGATAAATTGCCTCGTAAGTACATATCCGAGTCTATTCACAATCATTTTGCGCCAACAGATTGTATTTCCTTATTGCTTCTATGGTGACTGCAGCCAGGCCAGCATTCCACAACTACATCAGCATGATGTTCACGATAAACGCCATGGGATTATTTGCTTGCGGGGTTGCTGCCCTTGGAGTTGGCTTCGGCGTTTGGTACGTCTAGAAGTTTCTCTTACGTTGAAAACCTATATAGAGTGCTTGGTTCCGAGGTTTACTATACACCGTATCATGCAGGTTGTACTACTTCATGGTCCTGTGCTACCACTCCCTCTACCTACCTTTCGTATACACAACGTTCCTAGCAGATTTTTTCCAGGTTTGGGTTCTGTCTTTAGATTAACGTCCTGGTTGTCCTGTTTTGTGCATTTTCGTATGTGAAGGCATTTTATGTATGTGTGGGTACAGGAAGAAGATTTTCTGCTCGATAATGCCTATTACTCAGAGATGAAAGATGCAGGGTTCTTCGATGCAGAATGGGAATAAAAACGAGATCGAAATTGCAGTAGAGGATGTTGTGCATAGTATAGGCGAGCTGAGAACAATGATGTACAAAAGGGGATTCTTCCGAGTTCGTTAATTTCACCCTCAAATTGGTCCAGAAATGTTATCTTCGATCTAACGAAGAACTGTATCATAAGTCGAGTTGGCTGGTGAAATTCAGTATGAAAAATCGTTAATAACCATTCTCTTAAGAAGCTAAATTTGCACGTCTCGTATTCACTCGTAACTTTCTTTAGCTTCTAGGTCAAGAACGGGCATACATAATAAGTACGTAAGAGGAAAACAAAAGGAAAAAATTGCAGGTTTGGTTTATTAATCACAGGGATCAAATTTCGTGGAAATTTATGGACAGAACTGTAAAGCTGACTGATTATCAAAATCTTGATTCGCATAGCCTAACACGAAAAAAGAGCGAGACCAGTAATGATCTCTGATGGACGAAGCTCGTCAGGATTTTGAATCAGCCGAACCGGCTAAGTACACAGCTTCGAAAGCGAAAAAGGAGCTAAGGAAAGGCAGAAAGAAGCCACTAGTTTCATATCATCATCAATTGCATTGATGAATCAAAGGACTATGTAGCCGTGAATTTCAATCCCGACCTATACATCTATTGAGGCCTGATGAGGTCTTCGATCGAGTGTTCTTGTTCGAAACCGAGGTAACAATCTGAAACTAGGATCAATTTCGTGCCCTGTGATAAATATTATTGCAGATGAGTTAGCATCATAAAGCAGCAGCAGCCTGTAGCTAGCTATTTGTCATACAACACTATAACCAAAATCTGAACAGTGAAAGGGAAGGCGGTTTTTCACGTTGGCCATTTTACCTGGACAGAGGTCAAAGATTGTGGCAAATCCATACGTGTCACCAATCGATCGGTGAAAGAAACCCTCTTCAGAGCATACAGCTCAGAGGTTTCCGTGTTGCCAAGAACTAACCACCAAGCTTCATCTTTTACCTGCCAGAACCGCAGCAAAAGTTGTATGCTTGTTTTCTTGGCATCTAAAATCCAGAAGGATGTATATTCAAAGCCTTACCTTAGGAAACCTGGGAGCGAAAGCTCGCGACGTGCTTTGTCTGAAGTTCATCTTCTCCAGTCTTATGTTCAGAGCAAGAGACTTTTTGCCACCGGCGTCTTTGTTCTGCAGTTTCAGTATGACTTGAATCCGAGGAAATTGTTGCAGATCCTGACAATGAATCGGGGAAATCATCAATTCAGGCACATTATTCTCACAAAGTACTGAGACTTGAAGCCAATAAAATTGACCAAGATGTGCCATGTACACAGATGGTAAAATCATGAAAGCTTAGTAACTATTTGTCAACCTACGATCAATAGGAGAAGACTGGTGGATGTCACTAGTCATGTTCTGGATTCCGAATATATAAAAGAATTGGTAAAATATTTGTACCTTATTTAATCTCGAGATAGGGAAACTTCCAATCACATCCTGTAATCTTGACTTAGGAATGTCCAGAAGCTGCTGTACAGTGGAAATTCCTCGATTGTTCAGCGTGGCAAAAAGATCTGTGTTCATGCATGGCAGCATCCACAAGGCAGAATCCCTCTCAAACCATAAACCCTGAACAAATTAGAAAGCAATCACTAATCAGAAACGCGATGCATATGACTAGGGGTTGCAGGGTTTTACACCAGCACCCACATTCTAACTACCAACTTCTCACAATTGTCAATCAACTAAAAGAGATGAATCTTCTACATATTGATATCCAGTAGCTGTTCTGACTCGAGAAATAACTATATTACAATAGGAAGGCGCGGAAACTAAGATTATTTCAAAATGCTCAACATACCTGCATGACCATTTGCATCAGATGCATGCAAGCAATGGAGCTCGAAAGCCATCCACTGTTGGCACATACATCTATCATGGCTTGCATGATGCGTATGCTTTGGTCCAATACTGATTTTAAGTCTGTAATATAGTCACTAATCGGTAACTCCAACTGGGAAAAATGCGCCTGTTAGCAAGAGAACACTGTGGTAAGAGACGTGTGGAAGAAAAGGAAAACCATAAGAAAAAATAAAGCACAAGATGAAGAACAATGCTATTCTTTCACCAACACTTACCTGAAAGAGTAAATTTGCTTTGACATGAGGATCATCTAGGTTATTCTTATCCACCATATATGGCACTTTCTGTGACAGAGCTTCATTATATTTTTCCTATCCAATCACAAAAGGCACATCTCAGGATGATAACTAGAGTTTTAGGTAAAAGAATCAAAAAGACCAGCGAACAAGTTATGTACAGCTAAGATTTTGAAAAAAACGAAAACATCACATGAGGTTTCTTTTCAATTAAATCCACAGGAGGGAATTCGACACTCATTTTTATGACGATGTATTGTAACACTCCCTAAACAAGGGTGCCAATCAGGACAACGAGAGAATCTAGGCCTAAGAGCATGCCATAGAATCTCTAGAAAGAAAGAACGGAAACCCCCGACAAGCATTGGTATCCAGAAAATTAAGTATCAGACACATACACATCCCCTCTGTCTGAGTTATAGACAAATTTCAGCATCTAACGAAAATGAAGCACTTTGCATATGTAATGATGAACCTCACAGTTGCGACTTCTACCATTTAATATATTGCACTAGAACAGTTGGGAAAAATCAACTCTATTTGGCAGAAAGCTAATGAATCAATATAACCGGACTTTCAGCTGACAAACTGGGGGTGTAATACTAATAAACCTTCTTTTTGGAAATTGGGAATCCAAGTAGTGGTACAAAGCATTGTTTGGGAAGAAAGTGAGTGCGGAATTGAGTAAACCCTCTCTATTCTACTTCTCTTATTGATAGTCGAATAGTTTATATACATAGGGTTTAGGAAGAAACCTACTATAACTAGGAAGCTACAAATAAGGAAGCAAATATACAAACTAGGAAAGAGATAATAACAAACTAATTAGGCGTATATTCTCTACACTCCCCTTCAATCGTGGTGTAGATATCATGTAGACCAAGATTGGACTTGAATTTTTCTAACAAATCTGGTGGAACTCCCTTTGTGAGCATGTCAGCAGTCTGGTGTCTAGAAGGAATATAGTTGACATCTATTGTTCCTTGGCTTGCATGTTCTGAGATAAGTGTCTATCAATCTCAACATGCTTCGTTCTGTCATGATGAACTGGGTTTTTAACAATGCTGATAGCTGCTTGACTGTCACAGAACATGTGAATTGGCTGATGTACTTGAACCTTTAACTCCTCAAGAACTCTTCTTAACCAAATACCTTCACATATTCCCAGTGCTAGGGCTCTATATTCTGCTTCAGCACTGCTCCTGGCTACAACAGATTGCTTCTTACTCTTCCAAGTTACCAGATTTCCCCAGACATAGGAACAGTAACCTGAGGTAGATCTTCGGTCTGTTATACTGCTTGCCAGCTGCATCAGTATAGCGTTACTCTACTCTGTTCTAACTACCCAAGCCAGGTGCCGTTTTAGGTACTTTAGAATCGCAAATGTTCAGTGTCTTCAGTAGGCTGTGCATGACTGACTCACAGTTAGGCTGGATTGCGCGGTAGGGGGTAACCCAAGTTCGCTACGGATAGTTTCGAGCTAATGGGTACCCACTACCGAGGTAATCCGTGTACCATTAACCGTTTGGCATATTAATTATTATTTAATAATAATAATCCTATAATAATTAATAAATAAACCATACCATTAATCTCTCGCTCTCTCTCGATGAATTTCATCGCTCAATTCATATGATCCCTACCTAGGCTCGCTCTCTCTCATGAGTTATCTCTTCTCGCATATAAATTTGAATCCTAATCATGTCTATATGTTGCTTTGTAATGTTATGATTTTGCTTATTCTTTGCTTATACAAAATGTTTTGTATGTCACAAAATGTGCCGATGTTCTTGATTTTTTTTTGCAGTGAATTTTATATTTTGATCGGGTATACATATTTGCTTATAAATGCAGGTGATATCTGGGGTTACAAGCTGCGGTGTGTAATTTATTTGATAAGTTTAGGGTAGTGTATCGGCCATCCCATATCTAATGTACCCACTACCAGGTCGCCTACGGGATGAGTTGGGCTATGGTACATACCTTCTATGGTTGGTACCCAGCCTGTCCATTAGCCAGCCCTAACCATCTACAAAAGTGATATGTCTATATGAGGAAATTAACTTCCTACTTTTTGATACCCTTCTCCACCAACTTTGCTTCCTTCCGTATCAAATTTAATACCAGGTAGCATTGGTGTTTCAGCTGGTTTACAACCCAGCATTCCAGTTTCAGTCAGGAGGTCTAAGACATACTTCCTTTGGGACATAATCAGTCCGTGGCTTGACCTGGCAATCTCCATACCTAGGAAGTATCTCATTTCCCCTAGATCCTTCAGCTCAAACTCCTTAGCCAGCTTCTTCTTGAATCTGCTAATTTCCTCTTCATCACTTCCTGTAACAATTATATCGTCAACATAGACAATTAGAATTGTTAATCTCCCCCTGTCTCTGTGTCTCACAAACATCGTGTGATCAGTTTGACATTGAGAGTATCCCTCTGCCTTGACTGTGTTTGCAAATTTCTCGAACCAGGCACGTGGAGATTGTTTCAATCCATAAAGTGCCTTTTCTAACTTGCAAACTGACCTTAGGTTTCCTTTCCCTGGGTGGTCAACACCTTCTGGTATACTCATGTATACTTCTTCAGACAGGTTTCCATTAAGGAAGGCGTTCTTCACGTCCATCTGGAATAGAGGCCAGTCTTCATTCACTGCTAATGATAGTAGAACCCTCACTGTGTTCAGTTTAGCTACTGGAGCAAATGTCTCCTGGTAGTCTATCCCATAGGATTGTGTAAAGCCTCTAGCAACAAGCCGAGCTTTATACCTCTCAATACTCCCATCTGAGTTATATTTGATTGTGAAGATCCATTTGCAATCAACTGTCTTCTTCCCTTCAGGAAGCTCAACAATCGACCAAGTCTTGTTTTTCTCTAGAGCTTTTATTTCTTCCATCACTGCATCTCTCCACTTTGGTTCTTCCATTGCTTCATGAATACTTCTGGGAACCTTCTCGTTGTCCAGATTAGTCACAAATGCTTTTGTAGTGAGGATTCAGTCTTCCATAATTGACTTGTTTCTCAATCGGGTGTAGAGTGCAGCCTCTAACTCCCTTTCTCAGAGCAATTGGTTTATCCAAATCATCATTCTCAATTGATGAGGAATCAACCATCTCCTCAGGAATAGTCAGGTCAATCTCCTCGGTGATAGTTGGGCCAGGATCTGGTCTTCCAATATCACTTATCTTCCCTACTTCACCAGGTTTCCTCCTTTGATAGACCTTGAGATCATTGTTTTGATTCTGATCTGGTCTATTCTGAGGAATATTGCTGGTTTCAGCACTGTCAGGTTCTTCTTGGTTGCTTGGAGGAATCGGCAGAACCGAAGAAGAAATATTTTGGCTTTGATTTGGAATCCTGTCCATGTCAGCATCCATCGGTATGAGGTCTTCCCAGGTCTGATATTCTTGCACTGCATCCTCTCCTTGAATGTCAGAGCTGGAGAAGTACGATTTCTGCTCAAAAAATGTGACGTCCATAGTCATAGTCACTTTCCTTGTGCTAGGAGAATAGCACTTATATCCTTTCTGATGGGAACCATAACCAATGAACACGCATTTCTGAGCTCGAGGATCAAGTTTGGTCCTCTGATGCTGCTGAATATGTACAAAGGCTACACATCCAAACACTTTAGGTTCCAGTTCTGACATAAAAGCTCTCACATGCGGATAAGCTGTCAACAACAGGTCTTTTGGTGTTTGATAATGTAGCACTCGACTTGGTAATCGATTGATTAGGTAGGTTGCAGTTAAGACTGCCTCACCCCATAGATACTTTGGCACTTGACTGGAAAACATAAGGGCTCTAGCTGTTTCAAGGAGATGCCGATTCTTCCTTTCAGCTATCCCATTCTGTTGGGGGGTATCAACGCATGAACTGTTGTGTATAATCCCTTGCTGTGATAGATAAGCACCTAGGACAGAATTGAAGTAGTCCCGTGCATTATCTGTTCTAAGAACCAAAATATCGGTCTTGAACTGAGTTCGGACCATGGTGTGGAACTCTTGAAACAGCTGTGATGTTTCGGACTTATCTTTCATTAGATATGTCCATGTAATTCTCGTGTGGTCGTCAATGAATGTGACAAACCATCGAGTTCCATTCAAGTTCTTTACTCTGGCTGGTCCCCAGACATCACTGTGGATTATTGCAAACGGTTGAGAAGGCTTGTAGTTCACACTAGAATATATACTTCGAGTGTGCTTAGCCAACTGACAAGTCTCACATTGATACAAGCTTGATTTTTTATTCAAGAATAACTTGGGTAACAATCGTTCCAAATAACCAAAACTAGGATGTCCGAGTCTAATATGCCATAACATAACTTGATTCTCTAGGCTATCTCTACTAGAAGTAAATGTTGTCTTCATCCCTCCCTTGTCTGTTCCTGACTTCAGATCCTCTCCTTGGATGACATAAAGAGCATTCTCTAGTTCAGACTTGCCTATCGTCCTTCCTGAAGTCACCTTCTGCAGTTCACAATCAATTTCCCCAAACACAGCTTTACAGTGTAAGTCCTTTGTAAGCTGACTGACTGAAACTAAACTGCAGTTAAGACTCGGAACATATAGAACAGGAAAGAGTTGTATGTTGGTGGTCAATTGAACTCTACCAATACCAGTAACCGGAACAATGATGCCATCAGCAACTCTAACCCCTGGCATATTCGTACAAGGCTGAAAATCCCAAAATTCTGCCTTTGATCCAGTCATATGATCAGAGCAACCGAATCTAAGATCCAAGATTCAGAACAGTTTGATTTAACGAAGTGTGCATTAGGGTAATTACCTCTATTCGTAAATAGACTCGTATAGGTCTCAGTATTACTCTGAGGTGACTGCCCCGACTGTAGCACCTGGGAGAATAACTGTTGCAGAGCAGCAACCTGATCCTGTGAGAAAGGATTGGTTGACTGAGCTTCTTCAGGTTTCCCTGGTCCTGCTACAGCTGCATTAGCACGGCCTCTGCGTTCTGCTCTAGACTTCCAGCCAGCTGGACGCCCAATAAGTTCCCAGCAGGTTGCCTTTGTATGACCTAGCTTGCGGCAGTGTTCACAGGTTGGTGGTTCTGAATCTTTGTCCTTAAATTGCTGATTTCCAGACTTCACTCTACCTTGAACAGCCAGAGCTGAACTCTCAGCTTGGATTTTGTTTCCAGGCAACATTAATTGCCTCCTGCTCTCTTCCCGTCTAACCTCAGCAAAGGCTTCTTTGAGGCTTGGGAAAGGCTTTGTTCCCATGATTCTGCCTTTAGCATCGTCCAGATTCTGATTTAGTCCAAGTAGGAACTGTAAGGTTCGTTTCTTCTCAATAAACTTCTTGAAAAGTTGAGCATCCTTAACAGTCTCCCACGGTTGACTCTCATACATATCTAGATGCAGCCAGTATCGTCCAAGGGCATTGAAATACTCAGACGTATCCATCTCACCTTGCTTGAGGTTGTAGAGTTGTGTTTCAACCTCAAACAGGGCAGACGAGTTATCTGTAGTCGAGTATGTGTCCCTAGCATCTTCCCAGATGTCCTTCGCAGTAAGGTGGAGAAGATAGTTCTCCCCTATGCTTGGATTCATGGAAGTAATTAACCATGACCTTACGAGATTATCATTCTCGTCCCAGGCCTGGAATGTGGGGTCGGATTCGTCTGGCTTCTTCACAGCTCCAGTGAGATATCCTCCCTTTCGACGTCCAGTGATGTGCATCATCACTGACTTTGACCATTGCAGGTAGTTCTTGCCATCTAACTTGTGAGTAGTTAGAGGTCCAGAGAACGTTTCAGACTCTGCTGGATTTGCGTGAATAGAACCGCTACCACCTGATGTTGCATCTGATTCTAGTTCAGAACTCTTTGTCATATTGACTTAGGATTTAAGAAGAAGAAGAAGATGAGAAGAGGAGGTACGGCGCCTAGGTTTAGATAGGCTCTGATACCATGCGGAATTGAGTAAACCCTCTCTATTCTACTTCTCTTAACTACTTCTCTTATTGATAGTCGAATAGTTTATATACATAGGGTTTAGGAAGAAACCTACTATAACTAGGAAGCTACAAATAAGGAAGCAAATATACAAACTAGGAAAGAGATAATAACAAACTAATTAGGCGTATATTCTCTACAGTGAGGTCAGGAAATTTTTGTTTGTTTTAACAATTTTATTATCTTATACCGTCTTCCAAATACTAGGCTCGAGAGAGCAAGGCTCTTGCCATGTCAAATGATTAGGTTACCAAAACCACGAAGTTCAGCTCTATTAAAGGCACAGATAACAATAAGAAACCATCATGCCTCCAGCAATACTCTGCTAAAAAATGAGAGCAATTGAAAAGATCTACCTCGTTATGCCGTACAGGCAGTTCGTCATATTCTGAGGCCCCAGATAGAATGTGCAGAAACACCTATAATAATTATCACAACTGAGGAGACTGATATGAACTCGGACAGGAAATATCAACCATTTGTCTTAGATCATACCTCCAGAGATGTATCTGGCCCAATATTTGACCCAAACATTGATACAGTCATGTAGCTGAGGTAATATTGTGATGCAATCATACCCAACATTGTGGACTCCACACTGTCCTCATCCATCTTGATGCATCCACCATCTTCCAAGTCCTCAAACGTGTTCTGGACTAATCTGCCAAAACCCAAAACATAATAAAAAGAATTAATTGGCTGCATCAGTATCTCATGTTTGATTCTGACTAACTAACAATATGCAAAATGTTGAGTAAGGAAGTTGAATCATTAAGCAAGTTAATTTAGAACCACCACCTTGATAAATACGAACTTAACATCTCTGCCTCTGGGCTTTCTAAACCATAGTAGGCCGGATTAACCATCTACAAAAAATAATCATTAGCCTTTCTCAGAATTGACAATTTTCCAAGTCAATATTGCTGTTGGAAAAATACAGTTTCTTGGAACTAATGAGCAACTAGGTTATGGAGACACTGATCTTTAAAAATCTTCAGAAACTAATTCTTGAATCAGAGTCCAAAATCTCAAATCCTAGGCCTAAGGTTATTGTTCATTTTACCCTCTAAGTCACTGGAAAACGGGGAATGGGAACCTGTTCCAATTTTGGTTCTACGAATAACCTAATAGATGAAGGGCAATTATCAGCATGAAAATTCACTCATCTATGCAGGTGAAGAATCATTCAGATAAAAGATGCTCAGCTTCCTATCTAGGATCAACAGAAGTCTCACTTAAACACATCATCAAACATACTCTTGTCAAATATACACAGACGTTGCTAACAGAAAAAGTAGACTAAACTACACGAATTATAGCATGTACATCACAGTGGCAAACTTAATATATTCCCATGGACTAGTATACTAAGCAAAACCCATTATTTCAGTTTATATTTTATGTCTCAGCACTAATGTACTTTACGAAACTTTACCAGTCTACGGAATAAATATGTCCAAGTCAAATAATGAACTGCATCCTCTTTGTGACAGATTGTGCCCGTTGCTATCTCAGCATTGAAGTGATTATGCAACTGCTCTCTCAGACTACTCTCGACAGGAAACGGTTCATAGAGAAACTGCAACAGGAAAACACTAGCTTTAATTTGCTTACTACTCATCAGTCAATTACTAAAAGAACAAGAAGACTTCTTCACCTTTTTATAGAAGCTCTTTTTAGGCTCATGAACAAGGATGACTGCCTTCCCATGTTGATCAAACTGTGGGCGACCAGCACGACCCATCATCTGTAGGATGTCTGTGATTGGGAAATCAACATATCTCTTTGATTTTCCATCATAATATTCTGTTCCCTGCAACATAGTAGCTGGTTTATGGAAATCTGGCAAGTGATAAAATGCAGCCAATGAAACTTACGTACTAAAGTTCAACAAGATTTTTTTTACTATTAACAGCCAAAACCATATCAGGAAAACTTTTCTACATTGACTAATCATTAGAAGACAATAATCATTTTTTTTGAAACAGGAATAAATTTATTATATTGTGGCATCATTATTCATTACTAGACAAAACTTACCTTGATAATAACCAGATGAGCAGGAAGATTTACTCCCCATGCCAACGTACTAGTACACACCAGTACCTGAAGTTTAGTAAGAGGTAGAGACATTATCAAGAAATAAACTTCCCAGGTTGAAAGGAAATATATTAATCATTCAGATAACATAGAAGTACCTGGATCTTGTTGTTTGCAAAAAGTTCCTCAACCAACGATCTATCTTTGTCATTCAGCCCTGCATGATGTAGGCCTATGCCAAACTGCAATGTGTGCCTCAAATTCTGGTCCACAACCTGGGAAAGAACCATTTGCAGGTCATCTTCTTCCATACTCAGAAACTGTATTGGATGTTCATCAGAAGCTGCATGCTGTATACAGACAAAGAGGCTGTTAAACAAGTCTATTGCTACAGGGAGAAAGCACTATGCCAAATAATGACATCTCACCTGAATAAGGTCAAGGGCAGTAAGCCTTGTTTGACGACGAGAAGAAACGAATATGAGAACTGGTTTTGTAGGTGAATGTGAGGAGATGGCAGCATAGGCTGGTTTATTCATGCTGTTCATTCTTGGGCAGTAGTACTTTCCAGGGTATCCCTGTTCATAAGAAGGTAAAACATGATGCACTTCCAAATTGACAAGTACACACAGATTATACAATTCCAAATCGACAAGCAAACACAGATTCCAAGTATGAAATTGTACATCTAGTCAGGCTAAAGAGTTGGAGTTGGGAAAATGGAATTTCAATACCCTGGAGGAAAAGTAGAAGTTAGTCTCATTAGAGAAACAAGGCGGAAAATTCTGTACGTGTCATAAGTTCATATGATGATATCCTTCTCTAACTCAGATAATGTAAACTTCCGGTTATATATAAACACATGCTAGCATTTTTGAGTTGATAAAATTATTCATCCTTGTAAATCGGTAGACATAAATACCAATACCACAGGAGGAACACTGCATCCACATTAGAGACTCGTTCCTGTATGCGAGTGTGTGCACATATATAAATACTAAGAAAAGAAAAGCTCCTAGTCCACATCTAACTTGCCTGGATATGCACTTCAAGGGGCACGGGCCTCACACTTGGTTTGAAATTGAAAAGACCGATTTCGCCAACACCCAACCAATCAGCCAAATCACTACAAACGAAAGCATAGAGGAATTGTTAAATGATCAAGTACATACCATACTTATGTTGTCATGTAAAAAATACATTCATCCATTAGTGCATGCGCTAATGTTTAGGCTAGCCAGAAAACTTCAACTAGCAGAATAGTCATAAAATTATCAAGAATATTAGGCCAACTTCAGCAGCTATCTCCATGAGTAAATATGCTTAATAAAATGATATATCAAATTCTTAAGTAGAGAAAAGCTGGATCTGGAAGACAAGATCTTGTAATTTCTTTCAATGACTAACGCAGAGAAAAATATAAATATAGTGATCTCCATTCTCATCCAGCAGCATCACAATGATTTGACAAAAAATCACCACAATGATATTTCAATTTCATGAAAAATGTCTTATTCACTTAAAAACTGTAACAATGAGAATGAAAGGGCTAAAAGTGACGAGTTAAAGATTGGGGCATTATTTATTGATCAGACCTTGCATTTGCCAATGCTGTTGACAAACCTACAAAACGCACAGAGCGCTCCGTTTGTGAAGAGATATATCTCATTCTTGAGACTATAACCTGGATACATCCAGCCAGCAGCAAAGATACGTACAATCAGTAATGTAAGAAATGTTGCACACTGCACCTAAAATAAAACAGAGACGTTTCATTGACTGCAATCTGGGTTGTGCAAATCTGAACAGCATGCTATTGTATGTACCAGGTTGCAAGCACCATAAATCCCATAGATATGTACTTCATTATCAAATATGGAACGCATGATGAACTGTCAGTTTAGGGTCTTGACAGTACTTCAATTAAAAAATTAGCAGTTCTAGAAAGCATGTAAGAACTCAGTTGTTGGGTAGGGTTATAAATCAACATTCTGTTTTCACACAGTAAGAAGCTCTTTCACGAAAGGAAATACAGACACAATCACACTCGACCAGGCAGAGTAACCAATCGTCATTCTATTTCAACAATCAACAACCACTTTATTCCTCCAAGCGCCACTTAAATTAGGACTCATAAGCATATGACATGTGTGTACAGGATGCAACATTACAACAAAAAAAGGTGAAAAATAAGTATCCACAATATCGATTCATCTAAATATAAAGCAAGAGGCAAGGAATTAATAACTTATACCTCAAGGATGGGTCCACGGTCAGCACCCAGCAGGTGAATCTCATCCAGGATCATAAGTCCTACCTATTAATTGAATGTTTTTAAAATAGTAAAAAACACCATTACCAATGTCTCAAAACAAACAAATTTCTAAGCGTCAAGAAAACGAACCTTGGTCACATAGCTTCGAGTCTGCCAGTTACGACTAATACCATCCCACTTTTCAGGAGTGGATATAATAATATCTGCTGACAAGAGAGCCGCCAAATCTGGAGTAAAATCTCCAGTCATTTCGACCTGAAAATCATCATCAAAGGCAATTTTCCATCATCTAGTTTGTATGTGCTGGCACTTTGACTCTAGGACACAGACGTATCTTCACAGTTCACACAAATACTTCACATATATAATTAGTTAGAAGAATTATTACCATCTTTTTCCCCAATGAAGGCACAAGATTCTTTTGCCAATCGTGCATTCTTTCCCTGACTATAGCCTTTAGAGGTGCTATATAAATTACCTGCATCCAAAAATTAATTGATTAGTCAAGTATATAGTTATTAATGCTACATATAATGTGACCCAAAGCACAACAAATAAGGATGACTGCCTAAAAGAAGAACCAATAGGACATGACAACAGCATTTTGTGCCGTGAAGATCATCGTAGGACTTGATGCTAGATTCACGGGAATAGAATATGGAGTCTTTTAGTCTATGCTTTTTTCACAAGAAATTACTTTGAGTATAGATAGTTTCGAAAACAATTTCCAAGCAAATACTATAATAATATATACAATCATTTGAGAAACTGGGGAATAAGAACAGCCTACAATAAGCCTTTTTACTGAGTTCAGACATGAAGATCACAATGGTACCTTCATATCAGGCTGAGTACTGAAAAGTCTAAGCATAGCAAGTTCAGCTGAAATAGTTTTCCCACTTCCAGTAGGCGCTCCTAAAAGGACATTGTTGTCTGAGTGGTACAGTACATGAAAAATCTGCAGAACCAAAACAAAACTATGACGTTCATAAGGAGAATATTATGCTGTTGCACGATTGCAAAAAAATCAGACGGCAAATTCATCAATTTCAGAGCCACACCTGCGTCTGTATAGGATTAAAATGTGAAAACTTGTACAGCGATTGGAAAGTATCATTCCCAAGAGCAGTCACGGGTAGAGGTTTCAAATCAAGAAGTTCTGTGTGTGAAGTACGAGCCTGAAATAATATAATCATCATAACAGTGTTAGACAACAAACAAGTAAAGCTGGAGTTAAAGCCTTGGAAAACCAAAGAAAAGATGTTTTGAGCAAAACATTAAACACCTCTGGCAATTGTAGATTCTTGAAAGTAACAGTGTAAAAAGCTTCAGCATGCAACCATGAATCAGAGACTGCCCTTATGTAGTATTGTGGTGGATGTGGTTCAAAAATTGGGACTGTGAATGAAAGCTTCTGCGGTTCTCCACGAGCCATGCGCTTTGTTAGAGTGAAAAGCTCTGAGTGGTAGATGTGATCATTCTCAGAATCCTGTATGGTTTATCAACTCCATGTAAGCTAGGGAAAAAGTTGTTCAGTGGAACACAATAGAAGGTACAACTTATCCAGGATTTAAGACACCATATCCAGGATTTAAGTAAAACAAAGATATGCAAGCACATGTTTCACATAATCAGCATGGTGAAGGAAGCAGAGAATGAAAAGAAATAACGGAATGAAAACATTACTATTTAACATCTGATTAAACAGATGCAACTACATATATCCTAAGAATCTACTGATCTACAACAAAACCATATAGAGCTCAAACTGAAGTTTCCAAAAGAAACTAATGACTGCAAACCAATCAGTCACACTGAATGAATTTTAGATATATAAATGATAACATTTTATGACGAGAAGCCTTTGGCAGAAGACCCCAGCCCGCATGAATACCCAGCAAATCATGGGAGCAAATGATTCAAGTCAAAACCCTACTGGTGTCCTCGAGTGTATTCTAGAGCTATATTATTATGTGATCCCTATTGAGAGGGAAAAAAGGTTGTTTCCCAGAACAGCACCTCAACAAGAATCCACCAACGTAGCGCATTGCCATGAAATCGCTCTTTCCACACGAAATCAGGAGTGACAAGCAAATCCACCTACACAAATAGTTGAGCACTGTCAGAAGTTATCTCGATTTATGGATTGTAGAAGTAAAATAATATCAAAACACCCAAACCTCCATTATCATACCCATGCATACCTTTAAAACAGTTCTGGTTATTGGGCTTATAGTAGCTGAAAGATGGATTTGGGGGAAGTAGCCCAAGTGTTGCTTGACCAACTGTCAATTTCAATACCAAGCCCCAGTTCAGAGAAGAAAGGGAGAAGGAAAGATTTTAATATAAGTGTGCCAAATAATAGAAAGAGGAAAACAAAGCCATAGACAAAAAGTATACCCGTCCACCATGTGCATAACGAATAAGTGCTCCAATATCCTTTTCCTCCATCTCCAGCAAATGGTCTAAATCAGCTCCGCGTTCTTCAAGCTTTCGGAGTATCTAGAATAGTCAACGTATGTCAGAAACAACCTACCAAATGTACAGTTCCACAAAGAATCCCACTAAGAGAACACAAGACAAACTTCGGCTGAAAGATCCCTGTCAAATTGTCTCAGAGGATGCTGGTATGGCCACATTTGGCGGTCAACAGCTTTGCAGTACTCCAACATGAACAAAGTCATCTCGCACCAGCCCTTGCGTAAACAGATCTCAAATAATGCTCGCATAATTCGAGCCAAGCTTGCACTAATGTATGCAGCATCCGAGACCAGAGAAAAGGTATCTATTGATCCGCGAGATATATACAACTGCAAGGTCACATAAGCAACATATAAATATATATAAGCACTGATTTTGCTACTGTCAGTACCATCAGTTGGTTAGGAAAAAACATTAACCTGGATGAGTATTGAAATCTTTCCATGTTTGTTGGAAGGACCACCCCGAACTTCTAAAGGACATGACGAACGCAGAATCGACTCCAACTCATTCTGCTCCTCATCTCGAACAACGATATTCTCAAACTCGGAAGAACGGGCAACCATTTCAATTACCTACAGAAACAGAAGAGGCAAATAAGGTCGCAAGTAGAACTGACAATGCCCCATGTAAAAGATAAAGGATAAGGCAAGCCAACAAGACATGCACATGTATCAAAACTCAAAGACATGAATAACAACCTCACTATCGCTCATGTGGCGTCTCAACATTTCATTGTAAGTTTCCACACTGGAATACTGGATATAAAAGTGGCTAGCAATTCGACCAAGTTCTGTACAATAGAAGTTGCCACTCTTTTCGTCAAATCTCATCATCTTAGCCTTGTCAAGTGCACGGGCAGCATCTGCTATAAGAGCTCTTTGCTTTAAGCCCAAAGAAGGATCAGCAATGACCTGCCAGAATATTTGATCATAGAAGAACAAAGTCGCCCAGTCAAACCAAAGAAACAAATGACTAGTAATGGAATTGCAAAATATAAAAAAGTATAGAAACGTGAAGGCTTTCCACTTATGTTAAGTTTTGTGATGCCTAATCATATCGTATTCCAAACTAAAGAGGACAAAATTATCAAAGATAAGTGAACAGAAAGATTAACCAACATATATACACGTACATCTATTATAAAAGCATACTTCGGTACCAGCAAGTTACGGAACATACAAGGAAGGTTATTCATGCAATTCTGGCAGAGCCAAATGTATGTGCATAAATCTTATCATTTGCATAAGCATCTACATAGGTACTATAAAACTCATACCAAACTCATCTTAGACCGAATTCCACATTTCCAAAGCTCCTACCAAAATTAAACTGCTTATACATACCTATTCTAAGTTCGAAACAAGGTACAACGTACCTCATCCCACCCAATTCCATAAGCCAGAGGATTTTTTCGCATTCTGATGAAAAGATAGGTATATCCAAGCCATGCACAAGCTTCCTTGACGTTAGTTACTGTACCCAAAGCCACCTCAGCATTCAAGTTGTCCTTCAAGGAACTAATAAACTGAAACCCAAAAGAAACGAGAAAACCCATAAATGATTTCATAATTTGTCAATATACATACTTCAACCCAAAAAGATATTTATCTTTCATTCAAACCCAAAAGAGCCATCGAACTCGCAATACTATACTTTGAGCAGTCATTTTGCTAAAGGATTTGGATTCATGTATGTTCTCATTCAATCATGCACAAGAACTGAGTACTTCAGTTACTTGGTTGCACTCTTTATTGACAGCATGAATTTCAAGAATAACTATACATATCACCAAGCTAAGCGTATTCTAATTGCATGTTAATCCAGTCCATGTTTCAAAGCAATAGAAATTCCTCTTCTGATCACAATCACGAGCCCGTAAGTCATGCATAATCAGGCATCTTGACTGCGTTACATGCAAAGCTCTAAGTTTGCTCCATTGATGGTACGTTAATTCTCTGGCAGCCATATGAAACACCATTTTGTGGTAAAGAAGTATGGTCCAGATACACCCCAGTATGATTCAGTATAACGATCATTGTATAATATATTAACTTTCAGTTGGTAAATATATGTATCAGACTTCAGATAACTACCTGACTTTCAATTGGAAGCTGGCTTGTCAGCAGTCTCAGATAGTACGCCAATTTCTCATGAGATGTGATTATAATACCTTCACCACTCTTGTCAAACTGAGGTCTTCCAGCTCTTCCAAATATCTAAGACAGAACAAGAACAATTGGTATGATGAACCAAAATCAACAAACAGTAGCCTACATAGATAAAAATGTACATCCAAGTAACCTGCATGACATCAAGCATGCCAAGGTCTTTCCAACCACCAGCTTTTGGGTCATATAATTGAGTCCCCTGCAAGTCACAGAAACACAACATCAAATTGAAATGAAAAGGTTACAAAGATCAAGAAATCTGTAGCTACTGAGCTAAGGAGTCTATGCTGCATCTGAAAATCACAACGAAAGCAAGATTGAATTAGTATAAAAACAATGTGGTCATCACCTAAGGTAAGCAAGGTAATGCATTTCGTACTTGATTGTGTTTGTCAATCCTATCAATCCGTATTTTAAGGGGTTAAGTGAAATGACTTGCAGGCAATCACTCCAAATACACATGTCCACCAAAGAAGCGTCATTTCTCCCCCAGGCAGTAGACACATGAGAGTACTAAAAAACAGGGGATTATGTCTACGCTAATGAACTTATCACACGGGTACGATTAGGAGGGGAGAGATTTTAATGTTATAATCACACTATGTACATCTCTCTTTCTTATAGAGAAAGAGACAGAAGACCTACCTTAAGCAGGAGAGCTAATTAGGGAATTATCTATCTAAAGTTAGGAAAAGAAAATAATTGAGAATCCTATACTCAACTACTGCATCTTCAACAGAACTTGATATAGAGATTTAGAAACTTGCTTGAAGTTATTTATTAGAAACAAGCACAAGATGATAAATTAGAAAACAAAACAGATGTAAGTAATTTCACAAACCTTGATGACAACTGTGTGAGCAGGTAGATTCACCCCCATGCCAAAGTTGCTGTACAAACAAGTACCTGGAGACCTCAAATGCCATGTAAGCACGATAAGTTGCCAGACATAAAAAACAATAAAAGTAGAATAAGGTTTACCTTCAATAGTCCATCGGAGAAGAGTCGTTCAGTCAAGCCTCTATCAGAACGTAACATCCCAGCATGATGAACCCCAATTGCAGAATCAAATAGTTGAACAAGATCTTTGTTTCTGGACTTTGAGACTTCTTTCTGCAATTTGAAATGAGGAAAGAAAGAAAATAAACAGTAGATCCGCATATTAATGGTATCGACTGCATTACTTGTATGACAGAAGCTAATATATGTATTCAGCTTAAATTTCTTGTATATAAGCATAAGAAGAGAAGGCCACTCACCTTAATCAATCCAAACTGTGGATGAGTATCATTGCAAAAGAGTTCCATATTCTCATACTTCCTTGCAAGTTCAACCTGTATACAACAGTACTGCAAATCAGCAAAACCAAAACGTTGTGCCAGTAAAGACAAGAACTAGAAGATTATATTGCCTCCCTTCACTATTGCAGCTACGAAATTGCAAACAAGATGAACATGGATGACTAGTGTAGACAAAGCCATGCAATTATAAAGACGAAAGATGAGTTCTAAGTTCTAACAGAAGTGCTAAGTTAAGAGGGCATATAAGAACCACAGATGTATAAGCATAAACAAGAATAAGAACGTGAATAGTGAGTTCAGAAATCAGAGTAACATATTTAGAAGGGCATATACGATAAAGAAACAACACAAACAATAACATAGAACAAGTAAGAAAAAAGTTACAGAGTGGGGACCAAATTTCTAAAAAGTCATGCCAAAAGTACCAATTTGCTGGCTGTTTTTGCTGTATCCTTACGAGAGTGAACAAATACCATTGCTTGATGACCTTGCTTTAGGGAATCAACAACCTGAAACACTAACATCCAAAATGAGATAGATTGACAGACTAATGTAGATGTGCAATTGAAATGGTTTAAGACGACAGAGATACCTTCTTATAACAAACTTCATTTAGCAACTCATTGCGAGCTGCAAAGTTCTGCTCACTAATTCCAATATATTGTTGTGCAAGAGGCACTGGACGGTAACTAGAATCAAAGTAGAAGAGACCTGCTTCCGGATTCACTCTGAGAAATTGAGCGACCTGAAAATTATTTAAGAACATAGAATCATAACTGACCAAGAATAGTAACACACTCATACAAAATGGCATCATATCTGGAGAACCTCCATGTAATTAGGTAGTGTGGCTGATAGTCCCACAATGCGAATCATTGTCTGTGTTGACTCCACCTGTTACCACAGAAAATTAAAAACAAAAGGAATGAAAACAATAATAACTTCAGTTTAAGGTAATTGAAATATTTAACTTCTACAAACAGAAAGTAGGTTACTCGAGGTTCTTAATCCTACGTCAGTGGCATACCAAGGATTTCACCAAAGGCGGTTTCTTTTATAAACTAAAACTAAACAATTATGATATGAATATATAAGGGTAAAATTATAGAACTGTTTTTTTTTCAAGTGGGCCCCTCGGACTCTTCTGACTTTGCTTGTGATCTAAATAGACAAACAATCAATTCGACTCATTCAGCTATGTTGTTATTGTGGATAAGTTACCAACATTTACCCATAAAATAGGCAATGTCAACATATCAAGTGTGCTAAACAAACTAGCGCAAGAAAATTACCCATCCTCGTAATAGAATGATGACATAAAGATTTTACCTGACGCAGAGTCCTAGCAACCAGTGCCTCTATTACAGGCCCTCTGTCATCATTCAGAAGATGAACTTCGTCAATGATCAAGAGCTTTACAAGCATTGAAAGTGACATATCACTGCTTTTACGAGTAATGACATCCCATTTCTCTGGAGTGGTCACTATCATCTAATTCAAGAAAACAAAATGGGGTAATTATAATGTCCAGCAGAATGCTACAGCACTTCATTAATAAGCACAAAGAAAAAATACACAACCTGTGTTTCCTCCAGTTCACTCTTAGAGAGTTGCATGTCCCCAGTAAGTTCTCTCACAACCATATTCAGTGGAGATAAGCGACGGCTAAATGTTGATGTGACTTCTGCAGCTAAAGCCTAGAAAGAAAATAAGCAGTTTAACAAATAGCCCCAACCCTCTTCAGAAATACATCATTATGGATGCACACTTTCTCTAGTGCTTGAGTTTTACCTTCATAGGAGCAACATAAACTATTTTAAATTCATTCTTGTGCAAATAGCCATCCTTGAAATGCTGTCCAATCTGGCCAAAATTAATAAATGGCGCAGTAAAGAATGAGTATCAGATAGGAACAGACTTCAATAGAGTGAAGGATTATGCCGGGAGATATAAATGAATGAATTGAGTTCAGCATAAAGGAGGATTACAGATAAACATTAATGACATTTACAGAAATCAGGTTACGTACATTTTACATGATTTGGGTTTAGGGGTAAGGACTTTTAGGTGGGAATCTCTTCAGAGTACGTGCACATATGCACTATAATCTTGTGCTTCTTACAGGAGGGCCGAAGTTTACAGTTACAACGGTCACAGTGAAATACTTTTCTATCAAAATTTGAAGTCCCTTATTTTCTATCTTTTATTTTGCAATTGCTGGTCTGCGGCCCTTTGCATTTTAAACCAGTGACAAAGGTCACCAAAATGAAACCACAGTACTGAGTGTCGGGAGCATTGTAGGTCTAACTGTCTGAAAAGTCAAATTTGTTGAGAAAGACAGAGAGGAGTTGCATTATTAGCAAACACATCTGTTAAACTACATGGGCCGAGGTTTGATAAAACAAGAATTTAGTATTTCCAACACTAAAACACAACGAATAGGAGTGGAAATTCCATCTCAAAGAGGAAACTAAAGAATTCTCTTATTCCATACCTCATGTAGAATCGAAATCATGGCTATATTTGTTTTGCCGGCACCTGTTGGTGCACAAACCTGCAGATCAGTAAGGTTTTAGGCATCCTGAGCAATTGAGTCGCATGCACCAGTGCATCAGTGGTCACACTGAACACCAGAGAAACTATCCAGGTTGAGGACAAGCATAAACACAAGGAAACCTCTTACTAGTATATTTTCATTTGTCTGATACACAGTTTGATATATCCTGCTCTGAATTCGGTTCAAAGATTTATAACCTTGAAAAGCTGCTTGGGCAAAATCATCCAACTCTTTTATCTCAATCTGTGAACATCCACAAGCAAACAGGTAACATAAAGAATCTGTTAAGTCCAACCAACATGACGTTGGAGAGCAACAGAAACCTTCACAGTTAATTGATCCTAAGTCCTAACAGACCTAAAAGATGCTTCAATAATAATGGAGCAGAGAAATAAAAGCATAAGCTGATCCTTAATGTTTACTTACTGCATATCAAACATGCATTCCTAGGAAAAAATCACAATAATGTACCAGCTTTTCTCCAGGTTTCATGGCTGCAGTGGGCGTTGGTGGGATAATGACTTCCTCATATCCTTTGAAATGCTTCCTGACAGTACCTTGAGGCAGAGCAGTTATTGCCAATTGATGGGTCCCCGGACCTGCGTTTACCAGATCATCAAGTAGGGTCTTCCTCTCACTTGCTTCAAGTAATGAAGAAAAGGTTGTAGCTGATGTATCATTCTCCCCATTTTCTGCTCCTCGTCTATGTCGTTTTTCTTCCTTGCGACGCAGTTTATCAATTTGCTTTTCTGACTCTGTTTGGACAGTCACCTAAAATAGAAGATCAATAGGTACTTCTTAGTTCTTCCAACATCTTAGCCGCCCACGACAGGAAAAATCCATTCGCAGAAACATGCAGATAAAAGTACAACTCTATTACCTGGGTGCCATAACTAGGCATGCGTGACTGATTGTTGGAAGTCGTTTTGTCTGATTTCAATACTGAAAATCCATGCTGAATTGCATCAACAAGTTCTTTCCGGTGCTGAAAACGGAAAAGCATTTCTAAGCACATACCCAAAAATTCAGCTGTAAGGTTGCTCAAGTAATCAGGAAGAGTAAATTAAACAAGAATTGAGGTGAACATGAAAAGCAGAAAAATTGCCTCGAAGAGGTGAGTGCTTAATTGTCCCTAGTATTGACTTGGTTCCTACTTTCTTGTGATAATAAGGCATTACAAAACAGTTAGGATAGAATTATCTACCACAGCATGAACAATATTATTTAGACAAGCATCGGCTGTACCATCCAAGGCCAAGTTAGATTAAGTGAATAACTGTTTCTTACAGCACAGCTTCTATATCTAGCAAGGCAAAATTTATATATACTTACTGAAATAAGATCTTGAATAATTTCAAATGCGCCATCCCCAACAAGATCCAGTAAGACATCAGCAATCTGAAATGGGGAAAAGGAAAGGTATCATGAACCAGGGTTTCATTTTAGTAGATACAAACAGTTCCAAAAGTGCCCAGCAAAAGAAAAATCCATCAATCAGTACCTCCTCTCCGGGTCTTCCTGAATCTAATACACGACATATTGCCATTGCCAGATCATCTCTGGAAAGCTGTGAGGTACTTTCACTAGCTATGCGGTCACACACATTTCTTAGCCAGCTTAAATTGAAGTTCCCACCAAGATTCGAATGATTATGTGCATTGTCTCTATGGTCATGCAATCTTTCATGTAATGAATAAGATGGTGCAGTGCTTTCCTCACCCAATAACTCTCCATCATCCAAAGTGACATCCACCAAAAACCTAGCTGGGGCTTGAAACAAAAGGTCTGTTCCAAACTCGAGGTCATTTTCTAATCCATCTCGATGACTTTCAAGGGCAAATGCAGCACCATAATTGCTAGGTTGCAAACCAGAGAGTCTCTTTGCTAGGGCTGCAACTTTCTGCAGGGTACCATTAGGGATTGCATGACCAATGATTTTCTCCAACTCAGACCTGTGTTTAGTATCACGAGGAAAAAACAATGAACAATAAGTTCATCAAAGTACCCAGTAGAGTTAATTTCATTACGACTGAACTATAAACCCCTAAATTTCGAACAGAGTACTCAGCAATGCATCATACATAATCCCCTAACATTTGGAGGAGAACTTTACTGGAGTCCGTTATCTTCCTACAATTACATGAAGTCCTGTGTGGTAGCATTTTGCAGTTGACAAACAGCACAATCAGAATGCTAATTCCAATACTTTCCGTTCTTTCTTTCACAACAAGGCACAACTTTTCACATTTCTCGTAACATTAGCTTCAACAGACAATCAATATCAGAGACTAGATAATCACTTTGACTCCTGTTTAAAGTTCAAATCAGAAGAAAAAAATGTAAATGATGTATCATAGGATGTCTCCACCCTTACTTATCCCTCTCGGTACTGCTGGCTGAATCCTCCTCCTCTCCGGGCCCTGGAACAGCAAAGAGACGGTAAGCTGTCCATGCCACCTCTCTGAACTCCTCGGAGGGAACTTCCGCATCTATCAGCTCCACCACAGCACCAATAAATTGTTTGTATACTTGTCGAACTTCTGCTGAGGCTGCTCCACAAAGTTTACACCACACTTGGTAAATGCTAATCACTCGACCTAGATGTCACAAAACAAATACGGACTCATGCCACATTCAGAAATTTTACACCAAGCATACCTTCATCCCATCCGACAACTATCTTCCTCGCAAGGTCCGACTCATTCAGGGAGTTTCCTTCTCTAAAGCGAAACAAAACAAGGTAAACGTTAAAAGTCATAGAAGAAAAGCTCGAAATACAATTGCAAGTCGTCTAACAGTCTCAGCGTAATTCGGCTACTCCAAGAAGTTCAATCAAACTGATTCCTCGAGTTTCTAATTTTTCAATAGAGATACTCAAGAGTCACTTCCTCAATCCAAATGCGAGCAAAACGAAGTGCAGAAAGATGCAAAGGAAAGGAATCATCAGTAAGCTTTACTTGCTAGGCTTGAAGTGGTTCTGGAGGATGATTTTACGGTGGAGATACGCCTGGTCTACATCGAATGGATCACGCAGAGAGTTCGTCAAACGCGGAATTTGCAGCAGCATGATTTCGTGCCCTTCGCCTGTTGATTTTCCTCGAGTTAAAGAATGATTCGGAAGCAGACCAAACAGGAGGGGAGAATGATCGGGCTCTGCTGAAGACTGGTGCGAGGAAGAAGAAGGGGAACCAAGTAGAAGAGCTTCTCAGTCTTCCTGTTGCGAAATTGCAATTTTACTTTTATTCTTATTGACTCTGATTCGCCGTTAACTGTTCACGGCGTGAATTGCGTTTTCTGCAAGAAAAAACAACGATTTTGTAAAAGAAATTGGCGGAAAAAAAAAAACGAAACGGCGAAACCTCCCAATTACAAATAATATTGGCAATCAAAATTAACCTAAAATTAATTTAATTTGACAGAAAAATTAGTCGCCGATATCAATATCAAGGCTGACGGCGCTGTCATGCTTACTTGCGGAAACGCAGCAGCAGCGGCTGGTGGTCTAGTCCGAAACGCGGATGGGAGGTGTTTGGGGGGCGTTTACGGCTAATCTCGGATTTTGTTCTAAAATATCAAGATTTGTTTCGCTTTTATCATTAAATATGTTAGTATATTGATATTGATAAAAGTGATTCTTTGATATCACTGTTTGGGTAGTGATATTTACATGAGTGGTGAATTATGAGTGCATGGATGAATGTACCAAAATACTCTCATTTGCTTGTACAAAGTATAAAAGTAGTCATAACATTTAATTAAAAAGCATGTGTGTTTATAAATTAAAATTTGTAATCTATATTTTTTAATTCGTGAATGTATTTATAAATTAATTACTCGAGTTAATTATACTTTTAGAATAATAAATGCTCATTCATTAAGAAAATAATTAATATTATATTTACCGCTAACACATCTCCCTCTTTTAGCAAAAATAAAATAAAAAGTTAAAATAATTTTCATGGTGAATTCTAATTCTAACTAAAAAAATTATAATTAAAGAATTAAAAACTAATCATATTTATTTATCTTAATTAATAAATAAATATAAAAATACATAAACACGAGACAATATAAAATGAGAAAAAATAAATTGGGGTAATGGGGTTGATGACATTATAATTGTGAAGGTTGAGTGAGGATAGAATTGTCCAAAAAATTGTGATATCAATATCACTCTGAAGATATTCACCTCCCCACATGAATATCTGTTGAGTGATATTGATATCACTTTTGGCCCCAGATATCATGATATTCGGGACAGAAAAAACATTTCGTGATGTTTGATATCGCTATTGAACTTTGGTTTTGTTGAATTGATGTCTTAAACGAAAAAAATCAATTAAATTATCATTACCTGAAATTCAAATAAGATCAAACATGATATATGATCTTTTTACTCAATTAAATGGCATGTATGATTATCGTAAAAACTAAAAATATGTTGTTTTGTCGTAGATAATTCTCGTAGGAGAAAATGAGTTAACCAAACAAAAATAGATATTAAGTATCCACCTAAGCCGAAAGGTTAATTACTCCTTGACTCGGAAGGCAAAGAAGCGCTTGGCGAGCCACATAATGGGCTGTCATATTAGATTGACCAGGAACTAACTACAATCTTAGCGGGGGAAGAGCGTCCAAGTAATGTACAATGTCAGCAACTATATGGAACCACCGTCTCGAGCATACACTTCTCACGCGGAGACCACCAGCTGAACTTGAGTAGCAACCCCCCCCCCCCCTCAATATCCACCTCTTGTCACCCCATTGAGAGACAGAGTGCACAAGCGTTCCTAACTGCCAACAGTTCAAGAATAAAAAGTGCAGTTATACCAGGGTAGGAGTAGGGGCGGAACCAGGATTAAAAAATGCCTTGAGCCAAAATTTATTACTAGAATATATTTAAGTTACGTATATTATTTTACTTTTAATATATAATGCTATTTTCCATTAGATTATTGCGCCCGATATGTTTGTTCTTAAGATTATTAGTATTACTCTTGAAAAAATGAAATTAGAATGTGCCACCGGCGATTTTTTATTAATTTAAACGATTTATCATCAAATATTGTATTTTTACTCATTCATAAGTCGAGATAAAATGGTACTGGGCTTACTCAACCCTCTACACATGTTGACGAAACATTAGCATTAGGGAAGGGTATGGTTAATAGGGTTGGTTACTTAAATGATCACTAAACTTTGGCCAAATAACCCGGTGGTCATTGATCTTCAAAAAATTTCCTAGCACTCACTGAACTTCGATGATTGAACCAAATAGTCACTGTTAGCTACGGACATTCATTTTTCCATCCATCCGCCTACGTGGACACGCCACATCAGTTGCCACATATGTTAAGTTCGCCACGTCACTTTTTTGTTAACCCAAAACTAACAATTTAACCAACCCAAATCCCAAACACCCACCCAATTACCAAACCAAAATCTAATCCTTTCCCCTTCTCTTTCTCCTCATCTCCTCCACCACAACCATCGTCACCCTCGTCAGATGTTGCCGCCGTCGGCGGCTGGGCTCCGGCCATTGCCCATCTTCTCTTCCTCTTCTCACCAGTCACCACTCACGACCTACAAACAAACTCCCACTTTCCTCCATTGTTAAAGCTCCAAAAACTCCATTACAGAACCACACACATAAATCATGAATGCTCTACTTCTTCTTCTTCCTCTCCACATTCCCCGTTAATCTATCCCCAAATCCTTTTACTCAAAGCTCCCCCATCAATTTTCCCATTAATTAAGCAGCAGGATTTGCATGCTTAACTTTTCTGTTTTCTCCCCTTTTTTGATTATTAGCTGTAAACATAATGATTACCACAGCACTACTCCCTTCAAATCTCCACTTTCCCTTCTGATCCATTCATTCTCTCCCAACTTCTCCTTATCTCTCTCTCCATGAATCTGTTCTTCCAGATGGGTATGAATCTAAGCCAGCCCATCTTCTTCTTCTTCCTCATCATCCTAATCTCCACATCTCTACCCATAAACACAAATTCCCATCCAAGCGACGAAGCCTACCTAACCAATTTGAAGGAATCGTTAAAAGACCCAGCAAACTCCCTCCATAACTGGACGAACCCTAATTTCGCCAACCCGTGTTCAGGCTTCACTTCTTACCTCCCAGGAGCAACCTGCAACAACGGAAGAATCTACAAGCTATCACTCACAAACCTCGCCTTACAGGGCTCAATCTCGGCCTTCCTCTCCAACTGCACAAACCTCAGTCTCTCAATTTATTTTCCAACTCGATCTTCGTACCCACGGATTTGCAGTACCTGGTCAACTTGGCAGTCCTCAACCTCTTGGCAACTCATTGCAAGGTGAGATCTTGCAGCAGATTGCAATGTGTACTTACTTGAATGTGATAGATTTGCACGAGAATCTGCTCACGGGTCAAATCACCCAGCAGCTGGGGTTGCTTGTGAGGCTGTTGGCTTTTGATGTGAGTAATAACAAGCTGTCGGGTCCGATCCCTACTTCGCTGGGGAACAGGAGTGGGAAGAGAGAAGAGGAAGAGAAGATCGGCAACGGCCGGAGCCCAGCCACCGACGGCGGCGGCATCCCGGCGAGGGTGACGATGGTTGTGGTGGAGGAGAGGAGGAGGAAAGAGAAGGGGAAAGGATTAGATTTTGGTTTGGTAATTGGGTGGGTGTTTGGGATTTGGGTTGGTTAAATTGTTAGTTTTGGGTTAACAAAAAAGTGACGTGGCGAACTTAACATATGTGGCAACTGATGTGGCGTGTCCACGTAGGCGGATGGATGGAAAAATGGATGTCCGTAGCTAACAGTGACTATTTGGTTCAATCATCGAAGTTCAGTGAGTGCTAGGAAATTTTTTGAAGCTCAATGACCACCGGGTTATTTGGCCAAAGTTTAGTGATCATTTAACTATATTAACTATATTAGGTTTTTTTAAGAGAAAAGGTATTATAATATATTTAGTTGTTAAGTTTGAAATTATAACAATGAATTGAGCCGAATTAAAATAACACTGAGCCGGATTTAAATTTTACACCGAGCCGGATTCGAAAAAATATCAAATTTATACTCGGATTAAACGCTCGGGACCGATAGTAGGGTGAGTCGGGGCTCGGCCCGGCTCCCCCAGTTCCGCCCCTGTGTAGGAGATACCTGTCGCGAAGAGTTGCCCGTCTGACGAGTCCCGGACCACTAGTCTAATCGCGCCTCCCCCCCCCCGGAACCTGTTGCAACCGCTTCATCCACATTTATCTTGAGGCGAGGGAAGATAAGTGCATGCCATGAAGCAAGACGTGTGACTGGGGCGGCCGGGGCCTGGGTAACGGGAGGAAACGAAGTTTGTCTTGATCGAAAGTGAAGTGTCGTTGCAGGGCCGCCATCGAGTATTGCACATTTTCAAAGACCACCCAATTTAGGGATTTCCACAGACGCCACCAAGCCAGAACCCACAACTCCGCCTCCAAAAGGCGCGACTTAGTGATGATCTCTATATAATCGTAGGATAAGTATGAGGGATATATCTGAAGTCCAGGCTCAAGGACTTGAAGAATTGCGTAGCAATCGTGCAAGAGAAAAGAATGTGCTCCACAATTTCAGGTAGCTGAAGACAGGCTAGACAAAGGGGATCCAATTCCATTTATCGAGAATTTTACTCTTCAATTGTCGGGAGGATTTGTAAAACTAAAAATATTATTGAACATAGAGTGATTATTAATAACCCGACCCTAACCCGCCACCTTGCCAACCTTATAATATCGTTCTCTATATTGGGCCCGATATCTAATTGCCCAATTCTAAACTCTGGCCAATGCCCAATTGCCAAATAAGCAAAACCCAAAACCCATTTGGCCCAATTTCCCAAAATCCATATTTCAGACAACCCATAAATTCTCCAATTTAATATACAAAAAAAAGTAAATTATCCAATTTAAATATTTCGAGCCATAATAAGCATTCCATTTATTAACTTTCAATTGTTTCTTAATTTTTTTTATTGAGTAAGTTTCGTGGAGGAAAGAGACTGTCAACTGTTATGACATTAATACATCAGTGTTATGACACTGATATATCATTGATTATGTTATAACAGTGTCATATCTGTCATATCACACTGTTATATTGCTACTATATACATGTTATGCAACTGTTACGAAGTTTGATACGTTATATGATCGGCATAACACTTGCGTAGAGGTTTGATTTTTTTCTCAAAAAATTAAATAACACGTATAAAAATTGATGTCATTAGACTCAAAAAAATAAGACAAACAACTTTTATGAAGGACAAAAATGATTTTTATCTATGTACAAAGAATTATTAACCATTGATTAAATTTAGGGGAGAATATTAAGAGAGAGAGTGTCAGTATTTTTTTTTTTTTAAGAAATGGCTGGTTGGACAGCTGTCGGACACATGGTGGGGACGCACGGGCAGCCCACAAATAAATTCCAACTCATTTTTTATTTTCTTTTTAAATTTTGGGTGATTTCTTTTCCATTTGTCACTCACCTATTGGCCAATAAATTTTCCTTTCAGCCCATTAGCCAATTTGCAGATAAATAATGCATCATTCTAATTAAAATTTGATAAAAAAACAAACACAAAAGAAAGAGAAGCAACGAGGAGGCTAAATAGTAAGACTAGTTTATACATAGATATCTTCTGCCTATTAGACATCTACTGATAATCATAAGTTTTAAAGAGTTTGGTAAGATGGTTGAGTGCCTTTGTTTGTTGAGCTTATTAGGATTTTTTCCAAAACTAGGGTCCTTCAAAATTTGGCTTAATACCCTAAAATGACACTAACTTTGCCTTAAATATAAGAATATACATCATCTTTCCGAATTACATTGGGCGTCACCATCTATCCTTAGTTTTTCTCAACCTACCACGCCATTAGTTTTACCAAAACCACTGCTAACGTGGCACGACGGAATAGAAACGGCGTCAGCCATGTAGGAAAAATCCATGAGTAGGCACGCCACGTCATGATGGTTGTTTTATTTAACCCCATCTTAGTTTGTGTCATCCCCACATCTCCAAACCCTAAATTCCGCCGGCACCAACGTCCATCATTTTTTATTTAACCCCCCATCTCAGTTCGTGGTCGACCGGAGCTATTCTTCCGAGCTGGAGGTTACGATTTCTCTCTCTTATTCATTTATTCTCGCCCGTGTCTCCAAAACGGGCCTCTCATCGGCGTTTCATGTGGTCGTGTGGTCATGTGCTTTTGCTTTTATCCAGACAACCGACTCTGGACGAAACGATGAAGTCAGCAGCCAACCGCCAACCCAAGCACCGTCGGAAGAGAGAAGAAGAGACAGTAGCGCATCTTTGGATTTCGTCAGCGGGAAGAAGAGAAGAAGAGAAGTGCTATTCAGCCCCGCTGTGTTCCAGTAGTTGAGAGAAATTAGAGTTCACGATTTCGACAGAGGAGGAGACAAAAGGAGAGAGAGTAGAAGATAAGATTCTATGGTGAGGATAAGATTTTTTCACCCTTTGTCTTATCCACGTCATCTGATCAGTAATCCAAGGTGGCAAACGAATTGTTGCCACGCCTACCTTTCATAAGCTGACTGTATTAATTATAGCTGACTAGGTAACAGAGACTAACGGCGTGGTAGGTTGGGAAAAACTAAGGATAGATGGTGACGCACAATATAATTCGGAAAGATGGTGTATATTCTTATATTTAAGGCAAAGTTGGTGTCATTTTAGGGTATTAAGCCTCAAAATTTCAATTCCCAAAATAGGGCATTTATTGAGTCAATTCCTAAACTAGGGCTAAATTTACTGACTAGTTACTAAATCGCCATATAAAATGGCGATCAATCATAAAAGTCAAACAACGCCAAATAAAGTGGCGACTTACCATTGCAATTGTCAGAACACTATGTATTTATATACGTGTTAGTTTTTTGTGTTTTTTAATCATTACTTTATTTATTTGTATTTTTATATTATATGTTTGTATTTATATATAGGTTAGGATGTGTTGGGTTTTAGCAGAGCGTCAAACATGCGGGTTGGTTGGGTCACGAGTCGGGTCACGAGATTTTTTGGATCACAGGTTTGTCAGGTTGCAGGCTTGTCGAGTCACATGTTCTTAAGTTTGTAATATTTAGTAAAAAAATTTAGAATTTTAATATAAGTTTAGTAAAAATATATGTATTTAATAAGGTCACGGGCTAGTCAGGTTGTGGATTCGTCGAGTCACGAGTTAGTAGGGTTGTAGGTTCGTCGGGTCACAGGTTAGTTGGTTGCGGGTTAGTCGGGTTACAGGTTTATTGGGTCACGAGTTCATCGGGTCGCTGAGCCCGGAACCGGCAAACCGTGATTCAACGAACTAACGATTCGCTAAACCCATGACCCGATGAACCCGCGACCCAATAAAACTCGCAACCCGACTAACCTGCAACCCTAACCTACCGAAAAAATCGTAAGTAAGACTACGATGTGGGACAGTGCAACACACACACACACATATATATATATAATACAAACATATATAACTAATATATATATACAAACATATAATATAAAAATACAAACAAATAAAGTAACGTTTAAAATAAAACAAAAAACTAACACATATAAAAAAAATATTATGTTCTTGACAATTGTAATAAGAAGTCGTCACTTTATTTGGCTATGTTTGACTTTCATGATTGATTGCCATTTCATTTGGCGATTTAATATCTAGTCAGCAAAATGAGCTCTAGTTTGGGAATTGACTCGATGGAATGCCTTACTTTTGGAAATAAAATTTTCAAGGACTCTAGTTTTGGAAAAAATCCAGCTTAATTTCCACTTTGGAAAGTTCAGTTTGTTAGGCGGGAGAGGAATAGGGTGGCACACACGAACTTGTCCGCCATTCTATTTCTCATGGCTCAGTTCATATCGGTGTACCCCCCACCTTGGTTGCTTGAGTCTGTAAACGCGTTTTGCGTGAACAATTGCCATGATTAGTGAATTTTGAATGACGATGACGGATACTTTAAAAAAGAGATTGTAACCCGCAGATACAAGTATAGTTAAATGTCTAACAAACAAAAATTATTTTTGCAATACGTATCAAATTTGCTACATCGATCCGCTCTCATTGTGATACTAACAAAACTTAACAATATGTAGAATTTGAATTTTTTTTTGAAATAAATCAATACCACACGCATAAGCCAAAAGTTGTGACAATATTGAGCTGAAGGGAAAACATATATTTTATTCACCAATGAAGAAAGATGCCATGACTAATTTGTTCTTGGTTCAAATTTCAAACAATGAAGACCTAAATAAAGTAATAAACACATATTATTATTATATAAAAGGGAAAATAGCACTTTGCCCCCCTATACTTTGCCAACTTAACAAATAGCCCCTATACTATAAATTGCTCCTTTTACCCCTTCCTACTTCGACCACTTTGCCGTTTGGGTCCTCCCGTTCCAACTTTCGTCTTTGTAACGTTAATTGATGTGTATTCAGCACACCACATTAGCTCCAATAGTCATGTATTAGCTTACTAAGCATTTTTTAATTGAGAATATAAGTATATATAATTAAAAAGCATGAAATTGACGAATAAAACATGTGGTTTTTAAACCTATTCGTATTTTATTATATTCTTCGTGATACCTCCCCAATTTACCTACCTAACCAAGTCCTCATCTTCTACATCCGATATCTCTTTTTTGTCAGGTTGTGGATGTGTCCGGATTTAATGTTAAGAAGACGAAAGTTAAAACGAAAGGAACAAAATAGCAAAGTAGTCAAAGTACATAGGGGTAAAAAGAGAGATTTATAGTATAAGGATCTATCTGTTAAGTTTGCAAAGTAGAGGGGGCAAAGTACTATTTTCCCTATATAAAAATAGCACAGAAATGGAGTTTGATTTTTCATTGAAACCAGAGACAAGAAAGTACTGCTCTTACTTTAACCTTCCCATTTATTACTCTTTCAGTACAAAAATGGAAGATGGTACCATAGAGTAGATACACAGATACATTAAAAGCTAACAATAGTCTTCTTCCTCCAATCCTCTTCCATTTTCACACTCCCCACAAGCTCCAATCCTTCTTCACTCTCTGTTTTTTTCATCACTCCAGCAGAGCATTCCAATCTCATCTCTTCCTCCAACAATGGCGGCTGCCATCATGCTTCTCTTCGGAACCCTCATGCTGGCCATGACTGGCCCTGCAAGTAAGTACCAGTCCCCTCATTTTCTTTCTTCATTTAGGGTTTCTTTAACTCGAGCTTTGTTTATCATTAGGATGCACGTGGTGCGTGTGCAAGGACATGCCGGATGCGGTGCTCCAGAAGACTCTGGACTACGCCTGTGGAGCTGGAGCGGACTGTAACCCGACCCACCAGAACGGGCCCTGCTTTTTGCCCAACACAGTAAGAGCTCACTGCTCTTACGCCGTCAACAGCTACTTCCAGAAGAAGGGTCAGTCTCAAGGCTCATGTGACTTCTCCGGCACCGCCGCTGTCTCTTCCTCTGACCCCAGTAAGTTCGGATTTTACCTTACTGTTTATTTACTGCTTCACTTGCTCTTTATTTACTGTTGATTTTGCTGCCTTTGATTCGTTGTAGGTGTTAATGGCTGCTCTTTCCCTGCTTCCGCCAGGTAATTTGTAATTTCTTCGCCGGCGAAGCATTTATCATTATTTTTAAATTTGGCCGATGACCGTTAAGGAACTTTTTATTTAATTGGGCAGCACATGTTAAGAACACAATCTCTGTTTGTCTGATACAGAGTTGGGAATCTCTGACTGTTTAAAAGATTCACTCTCTGATTGCATAGATAATGCTGACTGGTTTAGAGTATAATAAGCTGATTTATCTGAAAGCACACAATTCATGGACACAATACTAGTAAACTAATGGCATCCATGATACTCAACTGAACTTGTCAGTTGCTGAGATTATATAATATTAATCTGTCATTTTTCTTCTCCTTATCTGTTATGCACTTTGCATAATAAGCCCTAAACCCCAACCCTTGTGCCTAGTCTGACCGATTCGACTGATTCATGTCAGGAATCATTGCATCCCAATAACTCGAATTGTTGGGAGAGGATTCTGAATGGATCTTATAGTGTTTACTAACAGTTCAGTCATGTAACGGTTGTTAAGTCAATATAGGTACGGTTCAACCATGTACAAGAGTTTCGAAAACCGTAGGAATAATAACTAATAAACCTTTCTAGTTTACAGGTACAATAAGATTGAAGCTTGATTGTTCTGTTTGCTAGAATTGGTTAGACTTTGCATCCTCTCTAGGTAGCCATTTTCAACTTCTATATACACTGTATATCCAATCAATGATGATGTTCTTGACTCTCAGTGGATATCTATACTTTTCTTTTCTCAGATTGATTTGATGAAAGAAAAGCAGGTGGAATAATTGGAATCTAAATGCCCTTTTTTGAGCTACAGTTCAAATGCAAACTAACAGTAAGCACAGTTTGATTCTTCGATAAGGGACAAATTTGAATTAGTACCTTTTTAGCAGAGCACATCTGGCCTTTTTGACATTTGGTCATGTTACAATCCTTGATTCAAATAGATAAGCCCCATTCCCACTATCTTTTTGTCTTTGCTCATGAGTGGCCCCCCTCCCTACCATTAACATGAAAAGTGATAAAACCCTTCACCTTTTGTGTTGAGGCCGTGGTTTTTCAAGTGAAGTTCGGGGCCGTTTGTTGCAATGTTCAAGTAGCCGTGAGCCTCCAACTAGAACCTTGCTAGCCTAAGTGTTAGTACAAAAATGGTAACAAACAGTTTAGAATAGCGTATGTAATACTTAATAACAAGCATAATAGTTCACAAGGTCATAGAAATACACTTCTACATCAAACAAAGTTCAAACTTAATAAAGTTCCGTCGGTTAAAGGGAGGAAGAAGGACGAACAGCTGTCGGTCGCAGCGGAGGAAGAAGCTGCGGTCGACCGTGACTGTAGAAGGAGAAGATTCCATCAAGCGCTTAGTGCTCAAGTGAGGCGTTCAACCTGCACTTAGTGGCTACTGGGGGATTGGTCATAAAGGTTAAAGGTAAAAGCATGAGTGAATAAAAGCTTTTCTAGGAACAAGAACATGTTTACATTTGAACAAGCTTAGACTGTATAACAAAAACTGTTCAATAATCCTTGTGCTTGCTGCTGCTCTGCCAACTTAGTGTGGTGGGGGTAAGGGTAAACGACAGCCAGTATGGGCCTTCATACTGATGCTGATGTTTGAATTTGCAACCTTGGGATGGACAATCTTTTTGAGATTTGGACCATCCTTTTGGATTTATTTTGGTTTGTATTTCATTTTCGATGGAGAGCCGTGCACGCTTGTGGGTTCCATTCTCTATAAAAAGAACTGATTTTAAATGAAGCCACCAAGACCAGTTTTACTGGAACACAACTCTGGCTTATCACTTTTTCTAAGCTTGCTTTCTCTCTATACACGATAAGAAAGGAACATCCTTTTGAGGCTCATACCTACCTAGGTTCAGGTATAAGCTTGTACTTTTACTTTTGTTGGCCATTCATAAAGTACATGGGTTCCTACTAGTTTGTTTGTTATCCTAAAATGTTTACAATATGACTTAGGCGACCGTGAAGATGTAGTGAATTAGAGAAAGTATAGTGTTTGATAAGATTTAGTTGAAATGAGTTGTTATGGTCCCGAATTCGTTGGACCTTGCCGGTCCAACAAGCCAACCATAGGGGTGTATGGGTCATTAGAAGGCAGGATGAGTAGAGATGTTCGGGTGCATCGAGTACAGAAAGACAGAATTTCGTTAGATCAACATTGTAACTATCTTTCGTTAGATCGACCACAGTGAGAAAGGATCCGACTTCATTCTCTCGCTAATTCGACAACACTATTTCTTTGCCTCACAAGCAATTATCCTTCTACGTTTCTTACATTCTAATCTACTTGTTCTTAAAATCCTAAGATAGTTTGTATGTCCTTGCATTCATCGATCACTCAGTGATATTCTCAGAGTAGTTTTTGTTAGCATTAATGTATAAATTGGTTGATTTTGGTGAAAATGAACATTAGTGTCAACTTTAAAGGCCTGGTTTCCTCCCAGTTGGATGTTCATGTCTCTTCTAGCACCAACTTGCTTTGTCTGGTAGCCTAGCAAAAGACATTTTCTTTTCAGGGGTTTGATCAACTTATCCTTCCAAGAGCTTTAGATGTGACAGTCATAGCTTATATGGTTTTATTGCAACTTTCTGGCTGTGGTTGTAAGTTGTAACTATTTCTAATTCCAACATTCCTAAAACTACCTTGGCTTCTGGTTGTTTCATCTTGTTTGCAGCTCATCAAACACAGGCACACAAACTCCAGTGACCAACCCAACCACAGGAGGGACAAGCAAGAACCCAGGAGTTGGGACAGGCACAACCACAGTCCCAAACATCAACAACCCCACACCAACAAGCAACAGCAACAGCAACAACCCATATGCCAATGGAGGTCTGGGAGGAGGAGGGTTTGGCAATACTGGAACCGGGACTGGTTTAGGGGCATCAGGACCTGATGGAATCACAGACATGAGTGATGCTGCTACTATCTTCCCACTCCACTCATCCCTCACTGTTGCTGCTGCTATTACCATCTTATCCTTCTTCCTCTTGGGAGCCCATGTTCAAGCAAACTGAGCACCCCCTTTTGAGCATTTTGTGTAGGGGTAGTTATCATTATTATTGATGATGGAAGAGGGTTCAGGGTCACAATCATAATTGATGAGTGTGATGTTGATTGAATATATTGTACCAGAGGGTAGTAGAGAGATGTGAGTTCTGCAATATTTGCATGTGATTCTGCTGCTGCTATTTTTGTCTTTTTGGTGGGGGAGAAGAAATTTGGCTGTCAATTTGGATGGTTTCTGTGGGTTGCTAGTAGGACTCTCTCATTATCTGTTAGTACTAGTACTCTTGTGTATGTTACCTATTTTTGTACTCATTAGACTTAGATCTTGGAAAGCTTACATTCTGGAATCTAATTACTGTTGTAGCTTAATTATTGTGATAGCATGTAGTTAGAAATTCTTGATCAGAACTCTAAACCTCTAATACCATACAAACAAATGTCGTATTTCAATAATTCTTGATCTAATTCAATTATACCATTTGGGTTAAACTCTATAATGGCAGAGCAGCAAATATGTCTTTTACACGATTCATACAAGTTAAAAACAGATTGAAACATGCAAAATATTGTATCAGTTGCTTACATGGTCTATAAACTCCCCTTTTCAAGGATGCTGAGATGCTGCTGATGCCATTTCCAGTGTCCTCCGTGCTTCTGCCATCCTCTCAGTAATCTCAGCATCGGAATAACCTAACTCGATCAGCTCATCTTCAAGCTCCACCAGCTTTAGATGGATTTGCCGCTTACGCTCGTGCTCAAGTATCTCCTTGTTCGGCTTTTTAGCTGTGTCGACGCCATTGGTGGAGGGATGATCAATCTTGTTAGGCTTCGGCTTCGCGAAGAATTTGTTGGTGTTGATGTATCCATTGGTACCCGAACCCCTTGGGGTCTGTAATCCTGTACCGCTGTACATGGCTGGGGAAACCCTAAATCGAGGTCTGAACTGAATTGATTAATCGCAACTCTAGACCTGGAGCCAATTGCTACACAATAATCATGAATGATATGTGTGAGATTTAGTAGTGGTTTGGTTGATGGATTTGGGTCCGGGAATTGAGACCCAAATGGCACTATAATTCTCATTGGGCCGGAAATTGAATCAATTCCCATACCCAATTTCATCTATCAAACCATCACATAGATATTTTTTTTAACTCATTGTTAAATCCTATTTAATTTTGGTTTTGGATTTAGGGTCGTTTATTTTTCGCGGGTTGGGCCGTGTATTTGGGTAAAATTGTGATTTTGGGCGATAACTCATATTTTTTTCGCGCACGCGGTATGTGATTTGAAAACGATTTTGGGCCCAAAACAATTTTCGCGCACCCTGAGGGGTCGTTTGGTTGCAGTGATATTGATATTGATAACTGCAGATATCATGATATTCAGAATACCATCGTTTTTTCTGTCCTGAATATCATGATATCTGGGGCCAAAAGTGATATCAATATCACTATTTAGATATTCTACTCTTAGAATATCTGTGGAGTGATATTGATATCACTCTTTACGGACTTTTTTGCCCCTATTCTATTCTCTCAATTACAGTGCCATTATTTACTTTTCCCATTTCTCATCCCCCAATTAATTCTCTCTCACCTCCTCACCATTTGTCGATTGACGTCCGCCGATTCCATTGTCCAACTAGTTTTGGACAATTGACGGGTGTCTTATTTTCTTAGCAAATAAGCCAAACCTCCAGACCTTTCATTCATCTAACATAAATTCGATTTCATTATTCGAGACTAAGCTGAAGACAAGGAAGACCTTGCTATATCTAGTGCTTCTTCAACTAATTGGTGGTTGGTGAATTAGCTAGGATAAAGTTCATTCGATTATGTTCAGAGCAAGTGTATTATAACCCATAAAGTTGAGGGCAAATTGGCCAATTTCTCATTAAAGTAACTTATCACCAATTATTACAATATCACTACACCAAACAATGTTATCTTGCTAATTGGTTTACTAATATCAATATAATAACATATGTGATATCTACATATCATGATATGTGAGATTATTGATATGTTAGTATATTGATATTGGTAAAAATGATTCATTGATATCACTGTTTGGGGTAGTGATATTTAAATGAGTGGTGAATTGTGAGTGCATGTATGAATGTACCAAAATACCCTCATTTGCTTGAACAAAGTATAAAAGTAGTCCTAACATTTAATTAAAAAAACATGTGTGTTTATAAATTAAAATTTATAATCTCTCTTTTTTAATTCGTGAATGTATTTGTAAATTAATTACTCGAGTTAATTATACTTTTATAATAATAAATGCTCATTCATTAAGAAAATAATTATTTATCGGCAACACATCTCCCCCTTCTAGCAAAAACAAAATAAAAAGTTAAAATAATTTTCATGGTGAATTCTAATTCTAACTAAAAAATTTCTAATTAATTAATTAAAAACTAAATCATAATTATTTATCTTAATTAATAAATAAATATAAAAATACATAAACACGAGACAATATAAAATGAGAATAAATAAATTGGGGAAATGAGGTTGATGACATTATAATTGTGAAGGTTTAGCAGGATAGAATTGTCCAAAAACTGTGATATCAACATCACTCTGAAGATATTCACCTCCCCACATGAATATCTGTTGAGTGATATTGATATCACTTTTGGCCCCAGATATCATGATATTCAGGACAGAAAAAACGATGATATCCTGAATATCATGATATCTGCAGTTATCAATATCAATATCACTGCAACCAAACAACCCCATATATATCTCTAATATCAATATATTTACATATCATCCAACCAAACGACTCCTCGAACATTAGAGGAAAAATATTTTGTTGGGGTTTGCCTTTTTGGGTTTCAGGGACCATCTTGTTTACCTTTTTACCCTTGTTCACAAGGCGCTATTTACAGCTCATGCACCTGTATTAAATGCTAGTCGACTGACAGTTTTCTCTCTCCTGCCTCTCCAATCGATTTTAATCATACGAGGATTCCCTTGAAGATTCAAATTGAGGCGCCAAAATAGCAAAATCTGCATCGGCCGTTTGCTACTGCTATCGTTTGGTTCCTCCCTAAGCGTCTCGTAGTCTCTTTCGGCTTCTTCCTCATCGGAAACAGGTACGAATACTGCATCCCGACATCCTCTACATTTGGAATGTGAACCACTCTACCAGGTTGACACTTTGCATATATTACCCATCCTAGGTATACCGAACCTTTGCGAAATGGAAAGGACTCTGCTCAATAGAAGAATAGTTGTTGTCGTCGTTGTATTGCAATGGTTTGAATTGTTGTCCCAGTTAGTCCAGCTCATCTTCCAGCTCTCCACCGAATTAGGAGAAGACCCCCTAGGCTCAACAGACAACGATTCCCTTGGGAGACTCCCACTGAGTGTAGTTTGGCAGGCAGACCTGGATCGACAGTGTGACTAGGCACGAGAACGTATTCTATCATGTTGATTCGTATGAACAAGACATGCTTTGTGAAACTGTGCAAATTACTGATGGGCGAGGGTGGGTTACGATGCAGCTCTCATGTCGACATACTAGATATGGTTGTAATGTTCATGTACACCATCGCACACAACGAGAAGAATAGGCAACTACAGATGTTGTTTCGTCGTTCCGGTAAAATGATTAGTAAGATAATTCATGTCTTCCTCGTCTCTATTTGCAAATGTCAATCGGTGCTTCTCCGAACTCTACAGCCCATCTTAGCTGATTTTCCGGACACCCATTTCCAGATGGAGACACTTTTAAGTTAGCCACCCATTTCCAAGTCCCACTTTATGGTCTGCTAATGAGCATACTAACAGTGTTATCTAATCTTCCTTCAAGAATTTCATAGGAGCATTGGGCGGTACCATTGTGGGTGTATATGTACCCAAACAGGATGAAACACACTACCGAACTCGCAAAGGGACTCTAGGAATCAATGTGTTCTCCGCCTGCAACTTCGACACAAAATTTATTTACCATCTAGTTGGCTGGGAGGGGTCGGCGCATGACGGTCTGGTCCTCCGCGACGCCATATCCAGACCCAATGATTTACGTGTTCCCAAACAAACGTACTCTTCGCCTCACATCCCATAGGACTACAAAATGTACCAACTCATGCGATGTTCACATGCAGGGAATTACTATTTGTAAGACGCTGGTTACAACAACAACAACAACGATGGTTTCTTAGCCCCGTACAAAGGACAATGATTCCATCTGAAAGAATGGGGGAGGAGCAGATATCGGACTCCTGAAGAGATCTTCGACATGTGACATGCCAAAGCAAGGAACACAATCGAGCGGGCTTTTGGCATTGTGAAGATGCGTTGGGCAATTCTTCGTGACACCACTTGGTTCGCACCTCGAGCAGTGGGGCGAATATACAATGTTTCTGTCTACTACACAATTTCATTCGCGGAGAGGTTGGTGCGGATGTGTACAAAAGACTTTACCGACAAGAACACGACCAAAAAGGTGTGGAGAACGGCGATGAGATTACATTCATGCATGCTGCGGTTGTGGTCTGAGACCTACATAGACGAGAATGCAGCAACTATGTTCACCTTTACCTTTGCGAATGTCAAATGTTGTAACCCGTCATAATCAATTGTAGGAGAAAGTAATTGAAGGAATGTTCCAACCGCCCTACGTGGATGTTGGTCGTATGGAACCAAATACAAGGCGAGTCATGGTGTGCCTTGTTTCCCTGCTGCTCGACCGGGGTGCACATATGTTCAGTCCAGTTCCCAAAGCATAAGGCGAGTCATGGTTCCCATTGTTTGGGTATGCCCCCCCCCCACCCCGATATTTGAACCAATTCCACTACAACGACCAACGGTTCATCGGTTAGTGTCTTCGTCCAATGTCCTGAGCTGTGTACCGAGATCTGAAATTGTGTTCCTCTGACTTTGTGATCGAAGATGTTGTTGTTCGGGCGACCACCATCATCCTGGGACTCAATGGGTGTGGCAGAGAAGGGGTACTTACAATGGCTCTCCAACGAGTGAGGTAAGGTCTTCCTATCTGACTATTGGATATGCACATTTTTTGCATTGAATGGTATTCATGACTTTTGTAGGGAGAACCTATTTGGATCATTGGATATGCACATTTGTTGCATTGAACGGTATTCATGACTTTTGTAGGGAGAAACCTATTTGGATCACGGCGCAGCTAGTATGTGCGAGGACCCATGTTATTAGTGTGTATGTCTGATATGGTTGTTCTACTTTGTAGGGCAAGTAGCCGCATCATCATGTCGGATCTTTCTATTAGATGTTGCGTAGTGTGCAAGGTGAGACTAATGAACTCGATCATTCAATGTTCGATATGCATTAACAAGTACGAGCTCTATAAGCTTATCGAGCTTGGCTCAAAATGAGCGGTAATGAGTCTGAGCTCGATAAGATTGTCGAGCTCGATAAAGCTTCTCGAGCGAGCTCGACAAGCTTATCGAGGTAGGCTCGTTAACGCTCATTTCGAGTCGACCCGAGCACTCTTAAAAAATTTTAACGAGTCGAGCCCAAACCAGGTATATACCTCATCGAGCCGAGTCTGAGCATGGTCAAAACTCGGTTCAGCTCATATACAATCCTAAATGTTATATATGATATATTTGGCGTCAAACTTAGAAATTAAGTAATTAAATGGAATTTTTTATATACCTTATATATTAAATTCATGAATGGTTACTAGGATAAACACTCCAGATTTACTTACCTAACTTATTACTAAAGGATAAGCACTTCATATTTACTTACCTTACTTATTACTAAAGGATAAGCACTCCATATTTACTTACCTTACTTATGAACAAAAATTATGGGAACAAAGACTATGGGAATAAAAACTATGGGAACAAATTAACAATTAGTAAAGTATTTTTTGTTGTCTCTCCTATATAAACCAATAGCCCCATGGATAACCCATCATCAAACATTCAAATAACCTTTGTAGCAAACAAATAAAAAGTAGTCATAATTATCAGAGAAATGGAGAAGGCTTCGATTAAGTTGTCTTGTTTCCTCATTGTCTTCCTAGTTATCGCCAATGGTATGTTCTACCTAATTGCTATTTCATAGTGTTAGACGTCTTTGTTTTTGTTTTCTGATTCATCCAAATTTTGTCCCTCAACATAAATTCGTAAGATCATAAAATATAAATCTAGATTTTAACCATGTTTTCTTGATTTGTAGGTGTGATGACGACCATGGGAGAAGAAGAAGGCGAGATTGATCGAGTTGTTCTAGAAGGTGGGATCGACCGAGTTGTTCTTCCAACATGCAAAGGATGTCCATCACCACCATGCAAATGCTACTGGAATCACATTTGCATATGCGACAAGGGCATAAGGCCATCTCTCGGATTCTAATACGATGTCTTCGAACATTGGACAAGGAAAAGTCAACAACGTCATTCTGAATTGATCGACGCTTTGGTTTTGAATCAAAAATTTTATTTTGTTTCGTTATGTTGCTTTTTAGTTTGTCATTGATAATAATAACTAAGAAATCTAGTATTAATAATTTAATTTAATACATTAGTGATTTCAAAAAATAAGTTAGTTTAATACATTAGTTAACTTATAAACTATATGCGAACCTTGATTGAATTTTTATCGTGCTTAGATTGTATCGAAATGTCTTTATGAGAGGCATGAATGAACCAATCAAACCATCTAGACCTGTAATATTTTGAAAATACTGTTTTTAACATACACATCTCCACCATATACTCATATTCTCACACTACCCTATAATTTTTAATTCTTTAAATTCAACGAGGCCTAACACTATTGTTGTGAAAGGTCTTCGATCGGACCTATAATACTTTTTTTTGATGAAGTTGTATTCTGTATATTATATGTACTGAAACGGGAAAAATCAAAAGACTAAACCGAAGAGATGTCTTGTCAAAACAGAAACACAATGGGCAACCTAACAGTACAGCAGAAACAGTCAAAAGAAACTGAACAAAAACAGCAGCCGCTTAGACGGGATGCTGCAGCATCCGGAAGAGCAAACAGTCAGGAGAGTTAGCCGTTGTCGAACAACATTCTACGCCAGAGCAGATAATCGTTGGGTGAGAAGCTGCCGTCGGACAGGAGCCATTCTCCAATCGCAATCCCGATCTTGTGGAAAGTAACCTTCGGAGAACAAATGGTATCCTTAAAAATTCGATTGTTCCGTTCCCTCCAAACAAACCAAAGCACCGCGTGTAAAAGGACTTTCATCGCCGGGTAGAAACTCTGAGCACAGTTCAAGCTTTTCCAACTCAACATGAATGCCACGATCGAGGAATGAAAGGGGCCGTGAATGGAAAACCTTGAACTAAGGAGAGTCCAAATCTTGGCAGAGAAAGCACAATTGAGAAAAAGATGATCAACCGATTCAAGACTTGAGTTGCAGAGAACACACTTGTTGACAAAAGCGAAACCCCTTTGTTGAAGGTTGTCCACCGTTGCGATCTTTCTGAGGTAGACCTTCTAGCAAAAGCAATTAATCTTCGTGGGAATAGAGGGCTACCAGATGACCTTCATAGGGAAGTCGGGGAGGCCGATAAATCTCTCAGCAGCAAGCGCCCTTCGGAGAGAAGAGACAGTGAAAATACCATTCGCTTGAAGCGACCATGAAATGTAAGAAGGGCCTTCCGAGAGGAGGTCGGGATGAAGAGAGGCAAGATGGAGGAGAAATCTGTTCCATTCCTCCAAAGCGCCCCCACGAAGCTGAAAGCGGAGAGGGATGGTCCATCTTTGCCTGTCAAAAAAGGTAGCAATGTTAGAACTCCTAGTTTCCAAAGATTGAGCTGCCGCCGCAATCCTTGGAAATGAAATATCTAGTCTCACACCCCTAACCCAATAGTCACTCCAAAAATCACACATCCCACCCCCCGGATCGATAACACCGTAATTCCAAAAAAGAGAACCAAAAGAGACGACCCATTTCCACAAGGAACATCCGGCCGAACCCAAGTGCCGCACAGGTTGCCATTCTGAAGAGCCCGAGCCACATTTGAGAAGGATCAGAGCACGCCACCAGGCTGATCGTTCAATGACATATCTCCAAAGCCACTTGCAGAGAAGAGCTGAGTTGAGGGTCCTGAGATCCTGTACACCAAGACCCCCCCAGCTTCATTGGAGTTTTAACAAGGTCCCAAGCAACCCAATGAATCTTATCCAACTCGGAAGCACCAGACCAAAGAAACCGGTTCTGAATCTTTTCAAGTTTGGAGATGACCGAGCAAGGAGCTTTGAAAAGGGACATGAAGTATACCGGAAGAGAGGATATCACGCTCTTGATAACAGTCACACGGCCGCCAAATGAAAGGAATCTAGCTTTCCATGTGTCCAGCCTCCTTTCCATGCTAGAAATAACGGGATCCCAAAGATTGGGATTGGACCCTCTTATGTCGAGAGGCAAACCTAAGTAGGAAGTGGGCAGGGAAGCGGCTGGATAGCCGAAGAGAGTTGCCAGAGACTCGAAATTCTGCACTTCTCCAACTGGATAAACCTCAGACTTATGAAAATTGATTCTCAATCCTGAGATGCATTCGAAGCAAATCAAAATGGCAATCAAGTTCTGAACTTGAACAGAAGTAGCCTCGCAAAACACAAGCGAGTCGTCAGCATAGAAAATATGGTTAACTTGACCCGTTGATGACGTTTCATCCATGAAGAAACCGCTAATCATGCCAGCCTCTTGAGCCGAAGAAAGCATTCGAGAAAGAACCTCCATCACACTAATAAAGAGAAGAGGAGACAAAGAGTCTCCTTGTCTCAGGCCTCTCGAGCTACGGAAGTAACCCGCAGTTTCCCCATTGACAAGAACTGAAAATTTCGCTGTAGAGATGCAAACTGAGATCCATGAGATCCATAAACTAGGGAATCCCATCTTTTCCAAAACCGAAAGCAAACAGATCCAGTTGACATGATCGAATGCTTTCTCTATATCCAACTTGAAGATTAATCCCGGTCTGCTGCTTCTAATCCGAGAATCAAGCAATTCGTTGGCAATGAGAACTGCATCCAGAATTTGTCTTCCGCCCACAAAAGCACATTGATGATTGGATATAACTTGAGGCATGCACTTTTTGAGTCTACCCGCTAGGAGCTTTGAAAGAATCTTATAGAGTCCGCTAACCAAGCTGATCGGTCTAAGATCACGAAACTCTTCCACCACCTCTTTTTTGGGTATCAAGGCAACAAACGTGCTGTTGACACAAAGTGGAAGCGAAGAGGTGGCAGCAAAATCAAAAAAGGCTGCACACACATCTTCCTTTATAATATCCCAATTTTGCTTGAAGAACTCTAGAGATAGGCCATCGGAACCGGGGGACTTGTTACTGGCGCAACCCCTAATCGTAGACCAAATTTCCTCTTGAGTGAAAGGAGTAATCAGCGAGGCAGCATCCTGGGACGATAACGAGCTGAAAAGGATAAGCTGTGGAAAAGGCCTGAGAGGTTTAGGATCAGTGTAAAGAGTGGAATAGAAGGAGACTGCCGCCTCCTTTAAATTTGCTTGACCCTCAAGAACCAAACCGTTAACCGAGATGCTCGCAATGCTATTCCATCTTCGCTTAGCGTTGGCCACCCGGTGAAAGAAGCGAGTGTTCCGGTCGCCTAGCCGGAGCCAATTCTCTTTGGCTTTTTGATGCCAGCAAATTTCCTCATATTTCCAAAGACGGTCAAGGGCACATTTCACAGCGATGCGACTTCTCAAATCATCCTCCGAGAAGGTGCCTTCCTCTTCCCGAGAGTCCAAACGTTCAACCTCGAGGAGCTTTTCGTCAATTTGAAGTTGAACGTGTTTGAAGACGGATTTGTTCCATGTCTTTAGTTGTGTCTTGAGAGCCTTTAACTTTTTACTAAGAGAGAGGAGGTCAGACGAGGCTGTTCCAAAAAGCCTCCAAAAAGATTCCAAAAAAGGCTTGAAATCTTCATGTGCGAGCCACATATTTTCAAACCTCCATGGTCTCCTGATTGGGGAAATCGAGCCGCATTCAAGCACAAGAGGACGATGATCGGAGCTAGTTCTGATTTTTGCCACAAGACTACATCCGGGAAAGTGAAGCCTCCCAATCCGGCGAGATGAAGACACGATCAATGCGAGACTGCGAAGGAGGAGTGCGGAGATTCGACCAAGTGTAAGAAGAGCCGCGAAGAGGAAGATCAATGAGCTCCAAATCAGCACACCAATCATTGAAACTTTGCATCTCTGATCTACAAGGGGAAGAACTAGTAGAATCATCTGGGTGACGTATGAGATTGAAATCTCCTGCGAAACAGATGGGCAAATTCCACCAGTTGGCCAAGGAGCGCAGCTCATCAAGGAAAATGACCTTCTGATTATGGTCGCAAGGTCCGTAAACGTTGATGAGAACCCATTGGAAGAGATCAGAACGAGAGCGGAGCACCGTGACTAAAGCGAAGGAGCCAATCCATTCCCCTTCAATCTCGAATTCAGAATCCAGCCAACACGTAACCACACCCCCAGCAGAACCTATCGCTGGTTTGAAAGCCCAGCTCCAACCTGTTGCACCGCAAAGACTACGAATTATCGCAATATCGATCAAATCCAACTTTGTTTCTTGAAGGCAAAAAATCGAAGGATTCAAATCCATTAAACGTTGCTTAATCCTGAATCTTTTATCGCTAAAACCCAGACCTCGGACGTTCCAAGAGATGATGTTAAAATTCATATCGAGATGGAGGAGAAATACATCTGCGCCCCGAAAGAACAGGGCTTGGACCAAGTCTTCTTAGCTCTCTATCTGTGCTGGTTCGTGGACAAGAACGGGACCTTCGAACCATAACTTCCTCACTTGTCTGTAGCGCTGCTGCTGTGCCGATTTCTTTACTACCGAGAAGCTCAAGACCAAATAGAGAAGCTGCAGATCCAATCGCAGTTGTAAGAGGCGGCGGCGGAGGGTTCGATGCTGGCAATTGAGCAAAATCTGTTGTTGGCGGGACAGTTGGAGCCTCAATAGAAACAACGATAGAGGAAGCTTCAATCTGAAGAGACGAGAGAGAAGCTGGATCGGAGGAAAATTATGAGGACAAGATGGAAACGCAATCACTGGAGGAGCTAGAAAAATCTGGAAAGATAACTGAGGTGAAGGGCCGAGAGGAATCCAAATTTGACCAAGAGTGGGAAGAAATCTGGCGGCCCAAAGACTTTCGTAAACAAAACTTAACTTGAGGCTTCCCAATTGGGCTTAAAGAGGTCCCAAAAGCCCAATTGTCCATATCTGTAAAAACCAAAGTCGATGAAAGCTGACTAGAGAGGTTAACCAACCGCAATCTGTCTTTATAATCCAACCGAAGTCCGACGAAATTACACTCTGATCGAGGCGATGAAGCCTCTGCAACAGAAACATCCCTCATCACTTCTGTAACCTCGGAGCTGATGCTGACCAAAGAGAGATTGCTAGAATCTGCCTCGGGCCGTGAGAAAGGAGGTGACCGCTCGGATGGAGGGGTCGCCGGAGCTAGAGCCGGAGATGAGCTGGATGAAGCACCCCCCAAGGTAGTAGGACCCAAAGGCAAAGCAGACCTATGGGATGAAGAGATCGGCAGTCCGTCGGGGTCGATCAACACAAAGAAAGCCGAGCCTCCATAGCTGATCGGAACCTTCTCTGGAAGAGCTCCAGACAAACCAATTTTCAGGCGAACAGAGGAGAGAGAATCTCCACTCTCAAAGCCTAGAAAATTTCCACAGGCTTCCCCCAACTGTCAAAATAGGTCCCGCGAGCGAAGGTGTAACGGCAGGCCCCGTGCCGTTACCCAAACCACGCCTTCATTGAGCAAGACGGAGGAACGACCTGCTTCCGGAATCCATTTGTCTAAGAAAATCTCTCGTCCATTGAAATTCCGCCGATTGAGGGACAGAATCTTATCCACTCTCGCTTTTGAGCCGCAAAATAACATCCATAATCCATCCCCAAGACGATGAAATTGAGCATCGGGAGTAGAACCCCAGCTCCGATGAGACCAACGACGAAACTCATCCCAGTTGACTTCATCTGGGCAATGAAATCGAAAGACAACACAGCCTTCTAGAAACTGTAGTCGAGCATGCACCCCTTCCTCTTCCACCTTAACGCCCGGTACTCCGTCGATGTCGAGGTCTACACATCTACCTTGTAAAGAGAAACAAGGCCCATTGGTAACCTGTGCGAAGGATTTTGATGAATCAACCGAAGAAGGAGGTGGAGGAGGAGGGACAATAACGTTGGCTATCCAGCTCCGAAGAAGACGAAGGAAGCCCGTCCACCCTACCGAGGGAGCGTCCATAGGCATGAGTACAAAAAAGGTTTTCCCATTCGAACAAGATTCCGCAATCTTGAGTAACCGTTCAGTTGGAGACGAAAAGGAAGAGACTGAAACCGAGCGGCGGGTCGATGCAGAGTTGCAGCTAGCCGGAAAGATCCATCCGTTGACCGAAGCAACCTGCAAGACACATTCCAGCCAAAGCACAAGAGATCTATCCAGAAAGATAAAGTGAGAGGCAGAGCCCTTAGAAACCAATAACCTTAAAACTGATCCGAACCGTCCGTCCGATGCTTCCAGGGCAATCCGATAGTTTCTAATTTGAAGAGAACGGTGAAATCGATCCTCAGAAGAATCCCCCCAAGACACTCACATCCCTAGACCTATTCACGGCCGAAATCGAAGACCCTGAAACTACCCTCTCGCTAGAACTCTCATTTTCTCTCACTCTCTCACTCCCACTCTCTCTCATCTCTCTTCCCTAAATTGGATCGGACCTATAATACTAATCCATCACAACCCAACTAGGACAACCCCACTTAGGCCCAGAGTCTCATAGCTCTTTGCACGTCTAGTTAGGATATTTTGTGGAAAATCTCAATCATTTCATCTATATAATGGTCAAAAATCGTATCATACAAGGCACAATCACTTACATGAAAATATGTGAACATCAAATCTTATTCCCTATAAAAAAAATTTGACCCAAATATTTATAACATAAGTATTATATTATCCTACGCCGAATTGATTAACAATATTGAGTTACGAATTGTTTTGCACGGGGAAGTTTCAAAGAAGTTTTGTTTTAGTCGTACGGAATCAAATGAACATTTAACACACGACAACTTTAATAAGAAAAATTAATTCATTATGAATTTGTGTATTTTATCGAGAAACGATTTTTTTCTGATATTTTTTACTTAGATAGCTATATGAGAGATAAGAGATAGAAACTAATTAATTTAATTAAATAATATTTATCTAGGGAGTTATGGTTATCAACAATATTTTTTCTTCCCCTCGGTTGATACTTGTAACACCCGTCTCGAATGAACCCGGTGAAACCCATGGTTGAACCGGTTATGAGTATCATTAAATAAAATATCATTAATAAACTAAAGTAAAATCCACGTTTCAAAGGAAAAGTAAACAGTTGAGGCCTCCAAAAGATACATAAACCGTGTAAAATCCCAACATAAATCCATAAATCCAACTGAACCTCAAAAGTACATAAAACCCCCAAATATCCATGGTCAACTGAAAAGAAAGAACTAGTCAACTCCGAGTAAACATCAGTCTTCACCTCATAGCTCCAAGCTGGAACTTCCCGAAATCAACTCCCACCTCCGAACACCAACGACTCCACCCACTAGCCACGAGATCTTGAAAGGGAAAGAGATCAATTTCCTATTGAAATTGAGTGAAACCACTTGGCTTAACTATGCGCTGTCCTAAACCAAAGAGCGGTCCCAAGCTCCACACAAGACATCAACATTGGAACAAGACCCGACCTTATCCAGATTTTACATCCTAAAGTAGTCTAGGTGATCACATAGGTTCAGTGCATCGTTCACATTCACAATCACAACATCGACATAAGCATCAACACATCAACGTCCAAACACAAGGCATAATCCACAGAGCAGTTCATAGTCATCATCAATACTCACAACAACACACATCACACATTCACACATATAACCACAAATATTAAGCTAGGTGAGTTATTAGGCGCCAAGGAGTTATCCACACCACCACCACCGACCATCTCATCAACCAGACCCATCCATTAAGGATCCTTTCTCGAGAGAGAACAACATCCGATGCATCCACATGAGATCCTTCCACGAAGGAGAACGACAACCATCCTTGGTAACCCAACCAAGGGATTCACCCCAGTGAATCAGACTCAATACAACCAATATCTCGGGTGGGGTAGTGTAAGCTCCTTCCGGTTCAACATTCACATACAATTCATAACTCATACATTTCTATTACAACACATTCCATCCAAACATCACATCAACTCATGAATCCACTTTCCAGTACAATCCACAATTCATCCTCATGGTTCCATATACCGTTCACATTCCACAATTCAGCAACATAATCACACAATAGGGCCATCAGCTAGCTCACCGGCCACCCCACCTGCAAGTACAAGGGGTTGGTTACCTAAATAGTCACCGAACTTTGGCCAAATAACCCAGACGTCACTAAACAAAAAAATTGCTATTGACATTACCAAACTTTGAGCCATTTAACGAAGAGGTCACTGTTAGCTACGGACATCCATTTTTCCGTCCATCCGCCTATGTGGACTTGCCAACTCCACTGCCACGTCATTCAAGTTTGCCACATCATATTAATTTTTGCCTAGTCATCTAACCAAAGAACTCAATCTGATTAACCCCAACTCAATCAAATCTAACCGAAAAGTTAGATCCTTCTTCCTCTCTCTCTCCCTCTCTCTCTCCCTCCTCCATCCTCACCACCACACCACACTCTTCTCCTCCTGCCTCCTTCTTCCCACCATCACCGCCGCCACCACCGCCCCGCCGCCGCCGCCGCCGCCGCGCCGCCACTCTTCTCTCCATCTTCCTCCTCTGCTCTCCAAACCAGCTCCCTTCTTCTTCATCATCTTCGTTTCTTCTTCTGTTTCTTCACCAAACTTAAATCATCATCTTCATCTTCCCTATTTTCCAGATCGTCGAACCCCTTCCCCCAACCCAGATCTCCTCCTCCTCAAACCTTGATTCCAGCAGAGGGATGAGCTCCGTCGCAGAGAGGTATGAGCCCGAAGAGATTCAGTTCTCATTTTTCTTCACCAGCTCGCCGAAATCATAAATCGAGGCGGAGGTCTAAATCGAGGCGGCTTTCTTGTCGATTGGCTTGGAGCGGCGGCCGATGGAAGGCTGGCGGCCGACGACCCTACTCTTACCATAGCCACCGTGGGCCATGCTTGGCAGAGCTCAGTCTATATTCGGAAACAAACAGAGGTGAGATGAGAGATTGGAACTTCTTTTGGGAGAAGAAAGGTGGATGCGACAGAGATTGGAGCTTCCCAGCGGAGGCGGCGGCCGGCGGAGCTTCCCAGCGGCGGCGGCGAGGGTTAAATGACCATCTGGTTTCGGAGAAGGAGGAGGAAGGAGGAGATTTGGTTTTCTGACCAGATCTGGTTTTTCATTTGGTTTTTCGGTTAGATTATGTAATTGAGTCGGGTTGATAATTGGTTGGGTGCTTGGGTTAATTTTGGGTAGATAGGATCTGATGTGGCACTTTAAATGACGTGGCAGTTGAGTTGGCAAGTCCACATAGGCAGAGAGATGGAAAAATGGATGTCCGTAGCTAACAGTGACCTCTTGGATAATGAGTCAAAGTTTGGTAATGTCAATAGCAATTTTTTTTTAGTGACTTCTGGGTTATTTGGCCAAAGTTCGGTGACTATTTAGGTAACCAACCCCAAGTACAAGGGTAGCCATGTCATGAGTCTAGGATCACCCACTTGTTCCTCTTTCTCAGAACGACACCACATTGGCATGGTCATTCTCCTGCATCCACAAACCGACAATTCATTATAACACCCAACTTGCATTCATTCCCCAGTTCATTCTACCTCTCAGTGCTATGTCAAACCATTAATTATTTCATTTCATTCCAAGTTTTCCTACACAGCAACAATCAATCAATCAAGCAGGAACACAATCACAGAACAGTTTACTCCTTTTACTCTCCTCATTTCCATGCAATCCATAGATTTCATCTAAGTTGAAGTTACAACTCCTAACGTTGTCCGACACTAACTAACAACGCTAAGCCCTCACCTGGAATAGAAGACGAAGCTCTAATCGTCTTCTAGTTCCTTAGAATATCAATTTTCTCAACTCCAAACTCGTAGCATATCCCCTCTCACTGACTGTGACCTACACCAAGAAACCAGAAATTGAGATTATCGATCTCTTCTCCTTGTCATTAAGAACGTGTAGCAAGAAACAGATCATCAATCCGACCTCTACAACTCCCGGAATCACCTTCTGAAGCTTGGCCAAAGTTGGTTCGTCAACAGAGTTTCGTGGAAAGAGAAAGGAGTTAGAAGTTATGAAATTTCATCAAAACCCGTCTTTTATACCCAGGTCAAGACACACGACGTGTTGTATGAACTACATGGCGTGTTCTTAAGACACACAGTCGTGTGTTATCTTCTGGCACTTTCGACGAATTATGATGGAATTAGTGCACGGTCGTGTATCTCACAGACACAACGTTTACCTTGAAGACACACGGCGTGTATTCTTCACTGCTGATAACCTCAACCCGACTTACACACAAGCGTCTCAGACCTCAATGGGACCTCAGAGGTACTGATTCCAACACTCTAATCACCCGAACTTGAGTTCCAAACTATCTGGTTGGGCGGGGATGTTACAATGCTCATACGAACTGAGAGAAGTTGTGACAGTTTTTTAGATTGTCTAAGGGAAAAAATACCAGAGATTTCATGTGTAGCTTGATTCGTTCATTGTAGTCTAATTATTGATGGGAGAGGGTGAGATCACTCGCTACCACTCTTTTAAGGTCACCAGTTTCTTTCAGATGTTGAATTAGGATTGAATGATTGAAGCTAAACATGTTTATCGAGACGGAAACAAATTTGTTGACTATTCAACGAGTTTAGGTCATAGTTTACCTTGCAGTATTCATTTGTTTCTACTTTCTACTAGTAATCTTTCTTTGCTACATTGTCCTATATATGAAATTTTCAAGATTTCCAATATCTTAGAAGAATAACCTCATATATTACCAGCAGTCACCAATGGCAAAAGAAGTTTAAGTTACTATCATTCGAAAGGCAAACAAAAAAGGAAAATACAATTGATCCGCCAACCAATCTGGGGGCAGTCTATCATTGCTTGCTAACTTCGCTATTCTATCGACTTCCTTCAGTGCATTTCAGGTGATCCATGACGACTGGAGATTAAGTGAGGCATGGATGGGAGGTCGGAACTAGGGCTGGGAATCAGTCAATTCGAATTTTAACCGACCTCAAGGCATCATTGACCGACTCACTGACCAAAAATATGGAATGGGGTTTTCGATCGAATCGGTCAAAACAAAAAATTGACCGACCCAATTTTTGGACCGAGGACTCACGTTATTGGTGTGTATGTCTTATATGGTTGTTTTGCTTTGTAGGGCAAGTGGTCGCATCACCGTGTCGGATCAGACTGATTAACTCAATCATTCAATATTCGATAAACATTAACAAGCCCGAGCTCGATAAGCTTATCAAACTTTGCTCGAAATGAGTGTTAACGAGTCCAAGCTCGATAAGGGTGTGGAGCTCGGGTCGATAAAGCTTCTTGAGCTGAGCTCGACAAGCTTATCGAGCTAGGCTCGTTAACGCTCATTTCGAGTCGACCCTGAGCCTAGCCCGAGCTCTAAAAAATTTTAATGAGTCGAGCCCAAACCAGATATATACATCATCGAGTCGAATCCGGGCCTGGTCAAAGCTCGGTTCAGCTCATATACAACCCTAAATGTTATATATATGATATATTAGGCATCAAACTTGGAAATTAAGTAATTAAATGCAATTTTTTATATACCTTATATATTAAATTCATGAATGGTTACTAGGATAAACACTCCAGATTTACTTACCTAACTTATTACTAAAGGATAAGCACTTCATATTTACTTACCTTACTTATTACTAAAGGATAAGCACTCCATATTTACTTACCTTACTTATGAACAAAAATTATGGGAACAAAAGACTATGGGAATAAAAACTATGGGAACAAATTAACAATTAGTAAAGTATTTTTTGTTGTCTCTCCTATATAAACCAATAGCCCCATGGATAACCCATCATCAAACATTCAAATAACCTTTGTAGCAAACAAATAAAAAGTAGTCATAATTATCAGAGAAATGGAGAAGGCTTCGATTAAGTTGTCTTGTTTCCTCATTGTCTTCCTAGTTATCGCCAATGGTATGTTCTACCTAATTGCTATTTCATAGTGTTAGACGTCTTTGTTTTTGTTTTCTGATTCATCCAAATTTTGTCCCTCAACATAAATTCGTAAGATCATAAAATATAAATCTAGATTTTAACCATGTTTTCTTGATTTGTAGGTGTGATGACGACCATGGAGAAGAAGAAGGCGAGATTGATCGAGTTGTTCTAGAAGGTGGGATCGACCGAGTTGTTCTTCCAACATGCAAAGGATGTCCATCACCACCATGCAAATGCTACTGGAATCACATTTGCATATGCGACAAGGGCATAAGGCCATCTCTCGGATTCTAATACGATGTCTTCGAACATTGGACAAGGAAAAGTCAACAACGTCATTCTGAATTGATCGACGCTTTGGTTTTGAATCAAAAATTTTATTTTGTTTCGTTATGTTGCTTTTTAGTTTGTCATTGATAATAATAACTAAGAAATCTAGTATTAATAATTTAATTTAATACATTAGTGATTTCAAAAAATAAGTTAGTTTAATACATTAGTTAACTTATAAACTATATGCGAACCTTGATTGAATTTTTATCGTGCTTAGATTGTATCGAAATGTCTTTATGAGAGGCATGAATGAACCAATCAAACCGTTGATGTGACCTTATTTCATACATATTTATCCTACGTTATGCCCTTGTTTTCTCCGTGATTGGTCCTCATCCGTCCTAGTTTGCATGCATGTGAGCCCTTTTGCACAAGTTGAGCTATTGTTGCCCGGGGGTCACTTGTGGCCCCATTTGACGTGCTTTGTAGTCTCTTTTGTGTACATTTCAGGCCAGGACGTTGTAGTAGAGATGACAAGGAGTCCATAGGACCAAACGGAAGCCAAATCGAAGCTTGGATGAGGGAGAAACGAGCGAGGGAAAATCTTGATTTGTGCAGACTTTTCAGGGTACACGACGTGTAGTTATACGCGAGTACTCATACGCGACGTGTATGCCCAGCAGAATCCTATTTAAAGACGATTTTTGGGGATCTTTCAGATATTTTTATCATCTCTCTTGAACCCCAAACACATACCTACGACCCCATAAACCCTAGGACTCATTTCTGGAGCTAAGTGGAGCTAATTGGAGCAATTGGAGCTTGGATTGATGTCAAGAAACCTTGGGAGAGGAGCTTACAAGTGGAGATTTGAAGATTGATTCAAGGATCCACTCCATGGTGTTCTTAGTGATCAACTTCCTTCTCTTTTCCTTACTCCCTTGGCCATGTGTGGCTAAGTTCCTAGGTTCATCTTGGATGGGTAGATTAGTTTTTTTTTTTTTTTGGCAAAGATGGGTAGATTAGTTGTGCTATGATAGAGGGATGATTGTATAGAACTTGCCATGATTGATCTTGGTTGTATGAGGATGATTCCTAGACTTGTTCTTAATGCCATTTTATGCCATGTTTGCTTGATTTGGTCCATTCAATGTGATTTGATGCATGAGAGTGCTTGGATTGCATAGATTGTAGGTCTAGGGATTGAAGTGAGTGTGTTCTAAGAGATTAGATCAACTTATTTCAACCATTTCCACTTGATTTCTCTCTTGGGCATTTTATCGAACACTTGGTGTGCATGTGGATTTTCATTCAATTGAGTTTGAAAAGGCTTTTTGGTGAATCTCTTAGTGTTAGGGCATTGATATGAGAGTGTTGTGCGTAGCCTTGTAGTCATAGAGTCTTAAGAGAGGGTCTTGTGTCTTGGCATTTCTTCAAACACTAAGAATGCATCCTTTTTCACTTAGCTTGAGAGCGAGAGCCTAAGTTGAGTGGTATTAGGATAGGGATTTGGTGCTACGAGAGTGCATTGAGTCTACAGAAGTGAAATGCATGGTCATCCGAATGCAAACTTGATCTAGATTGGCTTGTTTGTTCTTTTATTACTCTTGAGCATGATTAAACTATTCTTCCAAGTGAACCTCCTTTGTCTTTGATTTGAACCACCTTTCTCTCTTGTTTAATCTTTGTTAGTATTGTTTTTCTTTGCCTTTATTTCTGAATTTCTCAATCAAACTAAACCAATTTCAAATGTCTAGACCGTCTATGAGAAGTGTGAGTATTGGTTTATGAGAGGACCCCGTGGAATACGACATTGGTAAAATCTTTTTTATCAAGTTTTTGGCGCCGTTGCCGGGGACTCTCTCATTCCTTTGAAAGCACTTAGTAGTGGACCGATCTATTCACTTCCTTCCATTTTACTTTTGCTTCCTTGTTACGTGTTGTTTGACTTGTTATCACACATTGTCGTATTACGTTGGTATTTGTTGTTTGAATTGTGTGTAGGAACCGTGCACTAGTGCATGAGGCGGATCACCCGTCTTCAAGCACGACTCCAAGGCATCAAGGTCGTGATTGAACCACCAACTCGTTCTCTTCCTCACTTAATTCATAGCACCACACGCAACAACATGTCTCACCATGAGGACGAAGATAATCACTCGGAGCATTCACATCACACTAATGAAGATGATCAATCGCAAAGGGGTGCGAGGCGCACACTAGCTGATTATGCTCGCCCAACCCTTGAAGGGGCAGCCTCGAGCATCGTGCGAAGACCAGTGAATGCAAGAAATTTTGAGCTAAAGCCAAATATGATTCAGATGGTACAGAACGGAGTGGTGTTCAACGGTATAGATGGAGAGTGCCCGTCTAGACACTTGAAGGACTTTTTAGAGATATGCGATACGGTGAAGAATGATCAAGTGCACCCGGATTGTGTGAGACTCCGGCTCTTTCCTTTCTCCCTCAAAGGTAGGGCCAAGTCTTGGTTGGAGAACCAACCTAGTAGAGCATTCACCACATGGGAGGGCCTAGCCGAAGCTTTCCTCGAAGAATTCTTTCCTCCTTATATGACGGATGCAATCCGAGATCGTATCAACCACTTCACACAACACAAGGGAGAGCTCTTCCATGAGACTTGGAATAGGTTCCAAGCCCTTCTTCGGTCTTGTCCTCATCACAACTTCGCCGAATGGAGCTTGGCGGACATCTTTGCTAGATCCCTTGATTTTGAGAATACAAGGATGATCAACCAAGCCGCCGGAGGTGATCTAAGGATGCTCACTCCCGGAGACGCTTTGGAACTCTTCGCGGAGATGGCTAATAAGACTAGGAGTTGGTCTCGCCAACAACCTCCGAGGTCCAAGTATGGGAGCGACACTCACTACGACTCTAGAGCCATAAGTGTTGATGCACCGAAGGAGTCATCTAGTTTTGGGAAGAAGCCGAAGCTACCGGGCCACCGTGATGAAGATGATCCCATGATCGCTCTTCTTATGTCCAAGATCGATGCCATGGCTTCACAAGTAAGCAATCTTAGTATGCCTAAGCCTCCCTCTAAGCCATCTAAAGTGGGTAATCCACCGGTTGCTACGGTGTTTTGTTGTGAGTGTTGTGGAGGCCAAGACCATGATGTTAGTGTTTGCCCCTCCGCTACTTCCGAGCCTAACCAAGGTGAAATCATTGAGGAAGTAAGCTTTGTGCAAGGCCAATGGTTCTATGGAAACTTCAACCCTCAAGGGAATTACCAAGGTGGTAACTACAACCGTCCTTGGAACCAAGGAGGTAATTACAACAAGCCTAATCAAGGTGGATTCCAAGGATACAAGGGGTACAATCAAGGCTCCCCATGGAATCAAGGTGGTAATCAAAGTCAAGGCCATCAAGGCAACCAATGGAATCAAAGGGGAAATCAAAGCCAAGGCAACCAAGGAGGAAACCAATGGAACCAAGGTGCTAACCAAAATCAAGGTAATCAAGGTGGTGAGCAAGGTTCTAATCCACCGGGGATGTATAACCATAAGGGTAATAGACCACCCGGTTTCAACAAACCTCCTCCAAACAAAGAAGGTGGATCTTCAATCTCTCAAGAAGACACTAATGCGGCTATTATTCAACTCTTCAACAAGCTTCCATCTCCAACCTAGAGACTCAATTGGGGCATGTTGCCAAGGTACTCTCGGAGAGACCAAAAGGTAGTTTACCCGCCAACACCGAGGTCAATCCCAAGGGTCCCGAGGAGCTTATGATGGTAACTTTGAGGAGTGGTAAGCAAGTACAAGATGTCATACCTAAGGTGGTAAGTGCTCAAGATGATGATTTGGTTATAGTTGAAGATGTTGACTCCGATGATGACACGGATAAGATTGAAGTTAAAGTTAGAGGAGCCAAGGCTAAAGAAGCTTCTAAGATGACCAATAAGGTTGGTTCTCAAGAGGCTACGACGAGTGCTACTCCGGTCTCTCCTCCCGCACCGGTTGTACCTCCGTACAAGCCTAAGCCACCTTATCCTTCTCGCTTGAAGCCAGATTCCATGGAAAAGGACTTCAAAAGGTTTGTTGAGATTCTTGACAAGGTGCAATTTACAATGCCTTTTGGGGAAGCAATTACAAAGATGCCTCAATATGCAAAGTTCATGAAAGAGATCTTCACCAACAAACGCAAGCTTACGGATGTGACTTCGGCAAAGCTCAATGAACAATGCTCCGCCATTCTCTCTAAGAGGCCACCGGAAAAGCTTAAGGATCCAGGTAGCTTTACTATTCCTTGCACTATTGGTGAACATGCAATAAGTAAAGGCTTAGCCGATTTGGGTGCTAGTATCAATGTTATGCCATATTGCATGTTTAAGAAGTTAGGCCTAGGGAAACTAAAAACAACTCAAATGAATGTTCAATTAGCGGATAAATCGGTGACATCCCCTCGTGGTATTGTCGAAGATGTGTTGGTTAAGGTTGGTGCTTTTGAATTCCTTGTGGATTTTGTTATTCTGGATGCTATGGGTGGTACCGATGTGCCTTTGATTCTAGGACGACCCTTCTTAGTGACCTCTCGTGCTTTGATTGATGTCTATGGTGGTAGACTTACACATAGAGTCGATAATGAATGCATGATCTTTAACTGTTCCGATGGCATGGAGTTCACTTTGTCTTATGCTAGGCACCATGATCCTAGGAGTCCAAATGATTTTGCTTCGGCTACTAATAGCACTACCTTGTCCGTCATAGTCTTGCGAAGTTGTTTGCTCTTAGTGATGTGCAGGAGAAAAAGGATGAAGTAAATGAGGCTCCACCTTTCGTGCTTCCAAAGACTCCACCTAAGGCTAAGAAGAAAGGTGTGGAGAAGCCACCGAGAAGGGCAAGGAAGCCGCACCGATGGGTGAGACTAGCAAGACTAAGAAGCCACCCGATGAGAGAATTCACTCCAAGTGGTTTGGCCCCTTCTCCATTGCTCACACTTCATCATCCGGGAAATCCGAGCTCACACCTCCCGAAGTCGGTAAGGTTCAATTCAAGTTCCGTGTGCCATGCCAAGGTAATGACTTCGACTTCAAAGAGGTAATGAGTTGGGATGGTTTTACTTAGCTTGTCCTTGTGCTTCGTCGAGCTTACAACGTTAAACAAGCGCTTCTCGGGAGGCAACCCGAGTGTTTTCTCGTTGGGTTTGTGGTTGTTTGTCTTTGTGTTGTAATTGTGTCTCGATGTTCTTGGTTTACTTTGGAGTCCTTTTAGAGGTTTAGAGGTGTTCTTGGTCTGTTTTGAGTGGGAAGTTCAGTTTGTTCGAGTCTAGGAGTCATTTTGGTGGTTTGAGGTTGTTTTGAGCCTTGAAAAAATTTTCCTAGTGAGGGGACTACAGTCGTGTAGTAATACACGCCTTTTAGTTCGACGTGTAGCAGTCGTTGAAGTACACGTCGTTGTACTTTCTCACCCCTTCTCAACAACAATCCTTCCTGCCAAAAAAGAGGCCTATTTTACATGTCGGTACCACACGTCATTATTATACATGTCGTGACACTACCTCTGTACCCTTTGGTCATTTTCGATTGATCGTGTTAGTCGTGGTTTTGCCTTTTGATTGGTTGGGTTTCCACCCGACCACTCACTTACCCAACCACCTTCCAACCGACCCGACCAGCAAACCACCAGCCTACCCACTCACCAACCACCCCCCTACCCTTCTTCTTCCTCGACCCAACACCCGCCGCCACTCCGATTCCAGCCGCCGGCACTCCCCTCTCTTCCAACTCCCGGCCGCCGAACCTTCCCGTCATATCTCCCTGCCGCCACTCCATCCCGCCGTTCAGCGTCACCCTTGCCTCCGCCACCGCTCCTTCCCACCTGCCGACTCCCGTCGACGCCGTCGCCTTAGTACCCAGCCGCCGGCGACCCGTCTCTTCCTCTCTCCAGCCTCAACCGACCTCAACCCCTTCTTCGTTTTTCCAACCTCCCTCTCCGACTTCCTTCACCAACTCGCCGACCGCCGCCGCCTTCTCTTTCCATCCCGCCAGCAGCCGCCTCTTAACCCACGCCGCCGCCCCATCTGCCCAGCCATCCGCCAACCGCTGACCAATCCCGCCGACTGCCACCCAAATTCCCAGCAGCCACCAGGTTTCGTTTAATTGGTTTTCTTTTGGCAGTTTGGACAGTGAGGTTTTGGAATGTTGAACTTGGTTGCTTGCTTGTGATAAGGATATATGAAGATAATTGTAAATATTATTTTTCCATATTTATGTTTATCTCGTAGATATAGTTTTCCATGTATACTCAAACTCTGTATCTATATTTCCCTATATATTGAATACCACCAGGCCAGGGTTGGCAGGTGAGTCACTTATTCTATATGGTATCAGAGCAACCCTACAGTCCAATTTGACTGTCTTTTCTCTCTGTACCGCCGCCCCAATACCCTGCCAAACACCATTGTCATCTCTCTCTTTTCAATTTCCCGACCCTCTCAAATAGCCTGTCCCTTTAATCCCTACCCTTTCCCATCAAACCTGTCCCTTTCCCTCCACTCTTCCCAAACATGACCACCGAATCACCAAACTCAAACTCCACTCAAACAGATCCCACCCCTCCTGTTTCTAACCCTATTCCCTCACTACCCACAAATCTGTCTGTCAAACTCACAGCAAATAATTATTTAATCTGGAAGCTCCAGTTCGAGCCTCTCCTTGCAAGCCATGATTTATATGGTCATATTGATGGTTCTTTGCTAGCGCCTCCCGCTCTCCTGGATGATGGTACGGCGAATCCGCTGCTCGCGTCATGGCGCCGCCGGGACAAGTTCGTCTTTGGCTGGATTATAAACTCTGTCTCCGAAGCTGCTCTGCACGTCCTTGTTGGGGCTGATACTGCTCGTGCTGCCTGGTTAGCTCTTGCCTCTGCATATGGTTCTGGTAGTCTGTCACAGATAAGGTCTTTAAAAACCCAGCTTCATAGTTTAAATCAGAATACCGACTCGATTTCTGTGTATTTGGAGCGTTCGAAATCGGTTTATGATCGTCTTTTATCACTTGGTGCATCTGTTTCTGAAGATGATTTTGTTGAGTTTGTTTTAAAAGGATTAAACAGTGCTTTTAAACCCTTTGTTCGGAGCTGGCGTAATCGGCAGACGACTGCTGGATACTTGGAGATGCATGGTCTATTGCTTGCTGAAGAGACTGATATTCAGTTTGAGGAGTCTATTGGGCCCCAGGCCCATTTTAATAGAGCTGGACAGCAGCTACGCGGGAGGGCTCCACGACAGGGACGACCGCGCGCCTACCAGCAGCAGGGCAGTGTTCATAGCTCGGGCCCACCATCTGCTCCCATGGGCCGCCAGCAAGGCTTTTCCTCAGGTGGGCCAGCTTACTCCTCTGCGCGCAGCAAGGTCTTCAATGCTGGGCCACATTATTCCACAGTCCGCGGTTATCAGGGTCAGTCTGTGCCAAATTCTCGACCTCTAATCTGTTTCAACTGTCAGGGACACGGCCATCACTACCGTAGTTGTCCTTCACCGCGGCAACCAAGTTCGCAACTTCCACCCTCTGCTCATTATGCATCGTCTCCTTATCCTGCTAATCAGAGTTCGTGGACCCTCGATTCTGGCACGAATCATCATCTGACGAATGATCTTGCAAATTTAGCTATTCATTCAGAGTATCAAGGCACCGATCAGGTTCAGCTCAGTGATGGTAATCGAGTTCCTATCTCTCACTGTGGTCACTCTAATATGCTATTATCTGCTTCCCCTGTTGCTCTAAATCAGATACTCTATGTTCCTCGGTCATGTCAGAATCTATTGTCTGTTAGTGCTCTCACCCGTGATAATAATATGGCTGTTATCTTCTATCGCAATATGGTGGTTATACAGGACCTGAGCACCCGTCGCCAGCTATACAGAGGCCAGAGTAAAGATGGGTTGTATCCAATTCCGGTGTCTATGTTCGACGGTGTCTCCCGACCGCAAGCTCATCTGGCAACTCTCCCGGTTTGGCATCAACGACTTGGACATGCGAACTTGGATACTGTGAAGAAAGTTCTTCGTCGCTATGATTTACCTTTTTCTAATAAACGATTGCCTGCTATTTGTCCTGATTGTGCTTTAGGCAAGATGCATAAACTCCCTTTTCCGGTTTCTAGTTTTCAAGCTTCTGGACCTTTGGATTTGATTTGTAGTGATGTTTGGGGGCCATCACCCGTTGATTCGATTAATCATCAGCGCTATTATGTCTTATTTTATGATCATTACAGCAAGTACTCGTGGATTTATTTTATGAGATACAGGTCAGATCTGCTTCAGATATTTATACAATTTCGGACATTGGTTGAGAAGTACTTTGCTTGTCCGATCCGATCCTTCCGGGCCGACTGGGGAGGAGAGTATAAAAAATTATCGACTTACCTAAAGGAGCATGGCATCACGGAGCAAACCTCCTGCCCACACACACCAGAGCAAAATGGTTGTGCTGAGCGGAAGCATCGCCATATAGTCGAAACCGGACGCACTCTTATTCATCAGGCTCACCTTCCTCTTCAATATTGGCCCTATGCTTTTCAGACAGCGGTTCATCTCATTAACCGGCTACCATCTGCGGTGATAAGTCATGACTCTCCTTATCATCGTCTTTTTAATTCTGACCCGGATTATTCATCTCTTCGTGTTTTTGGATGCCTTTGTTTCCCATGGTTGAAACCGTATGCCGCTCATAAACTAGAGGCGAAATCAGCACCATGTGTCTTTCTTGGCTACAGTTCTCAGCATAAAGGGTTCTACTGTCTTGACTTACACACGAGGAAAATTAGAGTTTCACGACATGTGTTATTTGATGAAACTGTTCTGCCCTTTCAGGTTTCAGGTTCTTCGGCCCCATCTCCGCCAAGATCAGCGCCTATTTTCCTCCAGCCCGCTGATCAGCAGCCCTTCCCGCCACCTGAGCTGCAGCATCAGGCCCGGCCCACTTCGGCCGTAGTCACTCCGCCTAGCCCAACACCTACACCGACTCCTGCTACTGGGTCGCGCGGACTGGAGTTGGTCTGTGCAGCTGGTGCCGATAGTGCTGATCCACACTTGGCTGCGAATATGTCTCCTTCGGACACTATTCCTGAACCCACTGGCTTGGAATTGGTCTCTTCCACTAGTGCTGGGCCAGCCTCTCTCACTGGGCCTGCTACTGTGGCTGTTCAAGGGCCGCTGTCTACTTCTACTTCAGTCCACCAGATGGTTACTCGATTAAGGACGGGCTCATTGAAACCACGAGCCTGGGTTGCTGTAGCTTCTTCTCCGGCTGAGGACGAACCCACATGTTTTACTAAGGCCAATACACATCCATTATGGCGCATGGCAATGGCGGATGAGTTCAATGCTCTTCTTGAGAATCACACGTGGCAGTTAGTACCTCGTCCTTCTCATTCCCGGGTCCTTGGAAACAAATGGGTTTATCGCCTCAAGCGTCATCCAGATGGGTCTATTGCTCACTATAAAGCACGACTAGTTGCCAAAGGCTATCATCAAACCGAGGGAGTTGACTATCTTGAAACCTTTAGTCCGGTCATTAAACCTGCTTGTGTTCGGTTAATCTTGTCTATTGCTGTTTCCAGTTGTTGGCCCATCAAACAGCTTGATGTTTCTAATGCTTTCCTACATGGATCATTGACGGAGACAGTTTACATGGAGCAACCACCAGGTTTCGCTGACCCTCATCATTCTGACCATGTCTGTCTTCTCAAACGGGCGTTGTATGGGTTGAAACAAGCACCTCGGGCTTGGTTCTCCTGTCTTCGAGACGCACTACTGGCTTTTAGGTTCAATGGATCTAAAACCGATCACTCTCTCTTTTATTATCACTCACATGGTATTACTCTTTTTGTCTTGGTCTATGTAGATGATATCATCCTCACCGGTTCGGACGTAGCTACTATGGATCGTCTTCTCATCTACCTTGCGGAAAAATTCAAGATCAAAGATCTCGGAGCTATACATTACTTTTTGGGCATAGAAGTTTCCACAGATGCACAAGGCCTCCATCTTCGACAGACAAAGTACATATCCGAATTATTACATCGGGCTGGCATGTCTACGGCTAAGCCAGTTTCTACGCCAATGACCACCACGGCCACGCATGCTGCTGCTCCTGCTCATCATGACTCCACTCTCTACCGACAGTTGGTGGGAGGTCTTCAGTACTTATCGATGACTCGACCCGACATGGCATACACTACGACCAAACTCTCCCAACATATGCATGCGCCTACCGAACAGCATTGGTTTCAGCTCAAGAGAGCACTTCGGTATCTTCGTGGAACGGCGAATCTTGGTATTCACATTCGGGCCTTCGGCGTCTACTACACTACAGGGTTCTCCGACGCTGATTGGGGGGGTGACTCGGAGGACCGTCGCTCCACAAGTGGCTATGTCACTGATGACACTCGATTTGACGTGATTATCAGCCTCATTTAAGCGACATTTCTTTGCTTAAGACATTGTTTTTAGGGTAGAATAACAAATATTCAATCGATTGCCCTATCTCGTGCCAATTGTGTTACCTTGGCCCGTTTCGGGTCTATTAGATGGTTTTCTAGTGTTTTTGTGTTAGCACAGGTTTTCGCCGTCAAATAAAGTAGCCATGGACGTGTCTAAGGCATTGGAACCTCGAGGAACCAAACCGGAATCGATCAAAGGAGCCAATCAAAGTCAAAGCAAATCCCTACCCGACTACAAAGATATTTTCGCCGAAAATACCCTATTGATTTCGGCGAAAATAATAGTACAAACCAACTGATGCCGAGTCAAAGGTATTTTCGGCGAAATTGATTAACTCTTCGATCCGAAAATAGAGTACAGAGAAATCAGCCGGCGGTGTCTTCAATTGCAAGAATATTTTTGGCGAAAATACTTCATTATTTTCGGCGAAAATAACAGAAGGAATCCGGCGACTTAGGGTTTAAGTATAAATACTTAACCCGGCGGCCCAAAAGGGGGAAAAATCAAGTCATTATTCATCTTTTCACAAATCAGACTTTTGAGAGTCAGCCGACTCTAGGGTCGATAGATAGAGTTTAGAGAGTTCGAAGATCCGTGGAGAGATCGTGACGCCATCCTTCCACCTCGGAGAACTCAGAGCTTAAAGTTGAAGATCCAGGAGATTGAAGCTTCGCGGGAGTCGTCAGAATTAGGTTTTTCAGTTCTTATCTGTTCTTCCTCTGTATGATGATCTTCATTGTTGCCTTTGATTCTCTTGTTTCTGATATGAGTAACTGAACTTGTAGAGCTTAGATTAGATGAACCCTAAGTGACCCAGGGCTTTAAAGCGGTCACAGATTGGCGGTAATTAGATTCGAAGTTCAATCAGTTTCTCTTTGCATGGTTGTTTTGTTCTTGATTGTTTATGTTTCTTCTCCGGTTGATCGCCTAGATTAGGTTTTTGCAAGCTAGGGTTAGTCGCCAGACATCTTCCTGCTTTGGCGCATAAACTTGTCTTTCTTGATCACCTAGTTTAGATTCTTGTTAAGTTGAGGATAGAAGCGAACGCTCGCCTCTCTTTAAAACATCAATTCAACCAGTTAACCTTATAATTGGAGTGTGCCTTTCGTAGGAACCGGTTAGGGTTAATCCACTGCAAGAGTAGCTCATTAATCATTAGTAATTGCACCAGTTAATTAAGTCGTTGCGAGAGGCGACCGTACCCGGGCGGCTAGTTAATCTTGGTAGTTAGAACGGATAGAGCGAACGTTCGTCGGTCTTAAACCTAAGGGTAAGGAGTTATGGTGGTGTATAGAAACCGATTGAATTAGAATTGAAAACCGCTGATCTTGTGATTGTCGTTGCTCTGGTGATCTAAGGGGGATTCGAAATCTAAGTTCGTCTATCTTCTCGTTAGTCAACCTTTTACTTTTCTGTCTTTTATTTTTCCTTTGTTCATTAGATTAGAAGTCGTGGAACTCACACCACGCACTAAGTGCTTAAACCTGAATAAATTGCCAGCTTCTTTGAGTAGTCAATTAGTAGAAACTCGTGGATACGATCTAGTCTACTTCGGTAGTTTAGTTATTTGATACCGCTAAAACTGCAGCTATCAAATTGGCGCCATTGACGGGGACTCTTCTAATTGTTTGAAAGAAGAGTTGGCAAATTATTCTTCTACCTTTCCGCCTTACCATTTATTTTCCCTCCATATTTCCATGATTTACCTGGGTAGTGCTTTTGAGTTTTGAATATGCAGGATTACAGGTGGGATGACCAGTACCAAGGGTGGTACATCAATGAAGCACCATATATTGAAGACTCCCAAGAGATGGATTTACACACTTATGAGCATCAACACTGGATGGCAATCACCCAAGCCGCGATCGACAACCTCCAATCAATGAACGATGCTGCTGATACAAGGAACGCCGAGCTCAAGCGACTAGTGCAATTAATGGAAGAAGATGCTCAAGAGCATTTCGAAGAAGAGCCAGAAGCTACACACGACCAGCAAATTCATCAAGAGGTGTATATACCGGCTCATCAGCATCGACAACAGACGGCAAGAGTAGAATCCGCCTTGGATGATCTCCTTTCGATTATACAAGCTCGTAACGTGATGGATGTCGAGCTCGAGCAACCAAATCCACTAATGGAAGAAGATGCTCAAGAGCCGTACGAAGATGAACATGACAACCTCACCCATGACTATTGCGAGCTAGAAGCATCTGTTGAAGAATCCTTGGCGGTGGTGGTTGATGAAGACAAAGAGCCAATCCATCTTGAAGTTGAAGCCGAAGAGGAGCACATAGAGATTGAGGAGATACCCTCACCTACACTTCCGCCGAGTCAACCTGTAGAGAAGATGGAGCTCATTGAACATGTCGCGCCGTACTACCTCTTTCCTCCTCAAGTAGGAGAATTCAAGAAGAACTGGTCATCCAACCAAGATCGCGATCTATTGGAGCACTACCGGTTACATCACCCTTCTGGAGTGCTACATGGCACTCAACCGCACACCTTGAAGAAGACGATTGACTTCAAGGAACTTCTGAGTTGGGGTCCCTAACAGGTACCGTCCGGCTCAAGGACGTTAAAAGAGAGCGCTTCGTGGGAGGCAACCCACGGCTGGAGTCCGTTTTTGAATTTTTGAGTCAGTCTTTTCGTCGTTCGAGTCAGGTTTGGGGGAGCCAAAGTGTCAGTTTAATTTTCTTTCGTTTTAATTTGTTTTTCGTTAGTTTTTGAAAAAAAAGGGGGTTTTAAAATAAATTTTCGGCGAGAATTGAAAATTCTCACCCGAAAACAAGTCACAGGAGCGTCCCTTTATTTTTTGTGTGTTTTCCGAAGATGTTTTTGGCGAAAACTCCTAAAGTTTTCACCGAAAACTTGTGTTGTTTTGAAAATCAGTTATATTTTTTTGGCCCGATTCTAACGCATACTTGATCGTCCAAATCGGAGCTCTGTAGCTCCAGTTATGCCCGAAACAAGTTTTTCACATTTTTAGCCAACTTCGTCGCTTTCCGTCCATTTTCTTGAGTCGTGTCTGAAAGGTTAGTTGTTGGGTTTTCAATTTCGAATCTTTTGACATATTGATTGTTGAATTTCGACGAGTTTAATACCGGTCTACCTCGGTTTGCGTGTCTGCTGTTTCGGTGTGATTTTTTCTTAACTAACTGAGCTTGGATGATCTAGATTTCTCTAGGAGTGTCGTGCCGTGAATTTGAAAAAAAAAAGAGTCAAAATATTTTCAAAATTCCCCTTAACCTTCTTTGTTCGACTTTTATTATGTGTGGATCCGGGACACTTGTCCCGGTATCCTTTTGATCTTTTTGTTGTTTTTGTTTTTGTAGGAACTTGAGTAGCTACTCCGCTCCGCTCCGGACTCTCCGTGTTCATCCCCTACACCGACCATCACCTTCCAGGTTCTTCGTATCTCTCTACTCTAGATTAGTTCTGTGAGGACACAGAACTGTTTAAGTGTGGGGTAGGAGTCTAGGATTATGCATGATCTTGCTTGCTATCTATGATTCTGTGGTTCAAATTTGAAAATTCTCTAGCATAGAATTGCTCAATTCTTGACTTTTGATGTTAAATTGACTTCAATTTTGAACAATGACGTCTAGACTGTTCCACTTAGAACCTGTAACCAACGTGTCAAAACTGATATTAAATGAGTCTAGGTCAGAACAGATCATAAATCAATTCTGTAGTTGAAACTTGAATTAATTGAATTAATTGGTTTGTTAATAACAAAGCTCGATAACACTGTTCTAAGATGATAAATGCTAGCTTCTTCCATGTTTTTCCACTCCATATTTGTTCACCTGTGATTGTGGCTAGAGATTAGACGGAAATCCAATTCGAAATCTCGTGTAAAAAGTTATAACTAGCTAGGATCAAGTGGTTAAATCGATAAATCAAGTGTTTGAGTGGTGAAATTCGAGTTGTGCAAATCAATGTAAAGTTCTTTAAAGTGCTGGAAAAAAAAAATCTAGGCAAGCCCGACACCTAAGTGAAGTGTTCGGGTTGAGCACTAGCATAAGCACAAATACTGTGAGCTAGGCAGGTCCAACACCTAAGTGAAGTGTTTGGTATCGAGCACTAGTATGCAGTAAATAAATTAAAGGAAGAAGTTGAAACTTGAAATAAATTGTGGTTTAAATCAGTCCTAGCTAGAACATGTAACGTACAGATCTAGAAACGGATGAAGTCGAGTCGATAACCACGTCACTTTTCCTACCTCCGCATCCACATCATGGCTAGAACTTAAAGTCTTTTTGATTAGAATTGGTGTTATCGTAGTCGGTTAATTATGATTAATTGTTTTGCCAAGAAACGAGCTTTGTTAAAACCACTACTTGAAGTGTGCAGAAGTTAGTGAGATCGAAAACTTGTTTGGTTGATGTTCTTGCATGTGTAGGTCACTTTTTCTACGTGGAACAGTCTAAACCAAATTGTTAGAATTGAATCTCAGTTTAATCTCGTGTCATTTGTGAATTTGAGTATGTTCTAGTTCAGTTTGCTTGAGGACAAGCAAAAGCTTAAGTGTGGGGTATTTGATGACACTCGATTTGACGTGATTATCAGCCTCATTTAAGCGACATTTCTTTGCTTAAGACATTGTTTTTAGGGTAGAATAACGAATATTCAATCGATTGCCCTATCTCGTGCCAATTGTGTTACCTTGGCCCGTTTCGGGTCTATTTGATGGTTTTCTAGTGTTTTTGTGTTAGCACAGGTTTTCGCCATCAAATAAAGTAGCCATGGACGTGTCTAAGGCATTGGAACCTCGAGGAACCAAACCGGAATCGATCAAAGGAGCCAATCAAAGTCAAAGCAAATCCCTACCCGACTACAAAGATATTTTTGCCGAAAATACCCTATTGATTTCGGCGAAAATAATAGTACAAACCAACTGATGCCGAGTCAAAGGTATTTTCGGCGAAATTGATTAACTCTTCGATCCGAAAATAGAGTACAGAGAAATCAGCCGGCGGTGTCTTCAATTGCAAGAATATTTTTGGCGAAAATACTTCATTATTTTCGGCGAAAATAACAGAAGGAATCCGGCGACTTAGGGTTTAAGTATAAATACTTAACTCGGCGGCCCAAAAGGGGGAAAAAATCAAGTCATTATTCATCTTTTCACAAATCAGACTTTTGAGAGTCAGCCGACTCTAGGGTCGATAGATAGAGTTTAGAGAGTTCGAAGATCCGTGGAGAGATCGTGACGCCATCCTTCCACCTCGGAGAACTCAGAGCTTAAAGTTGAAGATCCAGGAGATTGAAGCTTCGCGGGAGTCGTCAGAATTAGGTTTTTTAGTTCTTATCTGTTCTTCCTCTGTATGATGATCTTCATTGTTGCCTTTGATTCTCTTGTTTCTGATATGAGTAACTGAACTTGTAGAGCTTAGATTAGATGAACCCTAAGTGACCCAGGGCTTTAAAGCGGTCACGGATTGGCGGTAATTAGATTCGAAGTTCAATCAGTTTCTCTTTGCATGGTTGTTTTGTTCTTGATTGTTTATGTTTCTTCTCCGGTTGATCGCCTAGATTAGGTTTTTGCAAGCTAGGGTTAGTCGCCAGACATCTTCCTGCTTTGGCGCATAAACTTGTCTTCCTTGATCACCTAGTTTAGATTCTTGTTAAGTTGAGGATAGAAGCGAACGCTCGCCTCTCTTTAAAACATCAATTCAACCAGTTAACCTTATAATTGGAGTGTGCCTTTCGTAGGAACCGGTTAGGGTTAATCCACTGCAAGAGTAGTTCATTAATCATTAGTAATTGCACTAGTTAATTAAGTCGTTGCGAGAGGCGACTGTACCCGGGCGGCTAGTTAATCTTGGTAGTTAGAACGGATAGAGCGAACGTTCGCCGGTCTTAAACCTAAGGGTAAGGAGTTATGGTGGTGTATAGAAACCGATTGAATTAGAATTGAAAACCACTGATCTTGTGATTGCCGTTGCTCTGGTGATCTAAGGGGGATTCGAAATCTAAGTTCGTCTATCTTCTCGTTAGTCAACCTTTTACTTTTCTGTCTTTTATTTTTCCTTTGTTCATTAGATTAGAAGTCGTGGAACTCACACCACGCACTAAGTGCTTAAACCTGAATAAATTGCCAGCTTCTTTGAGTAATCGATTAGTAGAAACCCGTGGAATACGATCTAGTCTACTTCGGTAGGTTAGTTATTTGATACCGCTAAAACTGCAGCTATCAGTCACCTTCTTTGGACCTAACATTGTCTCGTGGTCCAGTCGCAAACAACGAACAGTTTCGCGGTCGTCCACGGAAGCTGAGTATCGGGCTTTAGCAACTGTTGCCTTTGAGATAATGTGGTTGACATCGGTGCTCCAAGAAATCGGCCGACCGATTCAATCACCTCCGACGTTGTGGTGTGACAATATAAGTGCTACTTACTTAACAGCCAACCCTGTCTTCCATTCCCGCTCGAAGCATCTGGAGATAGACTTTCATTTCGTCCGAGAAAAGGTAGCGGATCGTTCCCTTCATGTTGCGTACATATCATCCAAGGATCAGATAGCAGATGCTCTGACGAAGCCTCTTGCCACGACACGCTTCACTGAGCTACGGTCCAAGCTCAAAGTGCGACCGCCCTTTGGCTTGCGGGAGGGTGATAAGGATATATGAAGATAATTGTAAATATTATTTTTCCATATTTATGTTTATCTCGTAGATATAGTTTTCCATGTATACTCAAACTCTGTATCTATATTTCCCTATATATTGAATACCACCAGGTCAGGGTTGGCAGGTGAGTCACTTATTCTATAGCTTGCACTATTGTTTGATGAGCTTGATTGGCTGATTGGTTGTGTGTGCGTGATTGATGATTGGTTTGTTGGGTTTGGAGTTATTACTTGATTTCATTGCCGAAGAGGTATTGGGGCAGGGGGCTGCTTTGTTCGTTATCCTTTATGATGCTCATTGCTCATGTGCTTGATTGGTTGTGGAGTGTTTAATTGGGATTCTTGGCTTGGTTATTTAAATGGTGAATGGTTTGAATTGTGAGGGAGCACTTTCTATTCTTTGCAGATTCTAAGTGTTGGCTTAGAGTTTGACTTGGTTGATATTACTTGGTTGTGGGAGTTGTGTCACGTGTTTAGCTTATTCATTTTGGCTAAGTGGCTTTCGGGTTAGCTTGGTTGATTGTGTGCCAATTGACTTGTTCTTTGGTTTGTGCTCATTTTGATTGGGGTTATTTAACTTGGCTTTATGCCTCTTGTGTCATTTGGTTGAATGTTGCAGGTGCTGAATTCAGGGACTGAATTCCATTATTTGTGTGCGGAGGGGTGTAGTTGATCCGCACTCGTTGATTTATTTTTGCACATTCCTCCTTACATTGTGTGGTTTTGTGCTCATATGTTGCTATTAGTAATATTGACCCGTTTTAAATATCTAATGCTTAGTGTGGTTTTTAATGAATTGATCTTTGCTAGCATAGATTGTTGCTCTTGACTCTGATGATCTTGATTCATGCTAAGTGATATTTCCGTTTGATGTGATCGTTGAGCTGTGGATGTTAAATTGTTTGATCTTTGCTCTGATCTTTCATGTTTTGGTTGTCGGAATTGAAGGATACTTGATTAGTGATTGTTGTGTTCGTCCCTCCCAGTGAACTTTCCAGGGCCACACCTCTATCTCGAGTCTCTTGTTTTCTTTTTATTTGTTTGTGATTGTGTGTAGATCAATTAGAGCTCTCTTTTGACTATATTGCACTTGTTTATGACCCCATGTTATCTTTACTTTTCATTTTTTTTTTGCTCGTTTGTTTTTGTGTTGTTTTAGCTTTTTGAATAAGGTTTGGCAAGCACTCGGGATTCACTCTTCACAATGATCTTCATGGGACTCTCTCACTACTCTTGCATCCTATGCTCTACTTCGCCGCACGGTATATTCGTTCCACCTTACCCTCTCTCTCTTGATCATTGAGGACAATGCTCATGCTAGTCGTAAGGGGAATTTGAGGTTTGGTGTGCGGTAGAAGTAGAATGATGTGCTGTGATTGTGTGCATGTGCTTGTTTGATTTTGAAATGCCTGTAGCATAGGATTACTCGGTTCTTGACTCTTGATGTTAAATTGATTTCAATGTTTCACAATGATGTTTAGATTACCTAACTTAGAACCTGTAACCTGCATGCATGCTTTGATGTCTTATAACTTGGTCAGAACAGAAATTTAAATCACGCTTGTAGTGTCACCTTGAAATGCATGAAAATGTTCGAATCCGACTAGCAACCACTTGTAAGCTTTTGATCCATTGCACGTATCTTGCAATTTCAATTCTTTGTGAGTGGCTTTCTCGTATCTTGAATGAGTTAGAATTTGCATGAGACCTATTCGAGACCACACGATAACACGAGTTCTAGGATGATTTAGGCACCTAGAGTTTGCTACCTAAGCCAGAAGCCGTCCCAACGATAAATCCTCTAGGTGTAACCCCTTGTGGCTAGCCTTTTTTTCCGGTTCGTTATACATTACAACCATCTCCCATGTTTTTCTTCACCCCGTTGATCCCCTGTGGTAGTAGTATGAGATTGGCCTGCCGGAAGTCGGTCTGTGGTAACTTACCTATAGCTAGTAAACAGGTGGTCTTAGCTATTATGTCCGGATGTGTAAACCCCTCTAGCAACTTGAAAAATTCAGTACTAAAAGAAAAAAAAGAAAAAAAAAAAGAAAAAAAAATCCAAAAGAAAAGCCAACAAAAAGGTTCAAAGTCAAAGTAAGTCCTATAGTCCAAAGTGTTCTTCTCCCTACAAATGGAAGAACGAAGTCAAAGTAAATGCGAAAGAAAAAGCAAAAAGCAGAAAAGTCGAAAAAAAAATTGAATAAAACTGCTAGGTTGCTGGAGGGTGTCTTAGGACGAGCGTACTCTATTTCACCCGTGTCTAGCTAGATGGTAAGAAGCCATAGTTCCTGATTCGAGGGAAGCTAGTTGATTGCTACACCGCACCAAAGCCTTCATCATCATACATCCCTTCATCCATTCATCATAAACCCGTGTAGTGTAGGATCGTTTCAGTCCCGCGCAAAGTCCTTCTGACTAGAGTCTCGTGTTATCAAAGTGGTGGAGATGTGGTCGAAATGCAAACTTATGACATAGTTCGGTCGAGAAAGTGATTGAGAGCTAAAACATGTCCCTAAACACAGAGTGCGAGAGTTTCCCCTTGTACTTAAAATTTTCTGTGTGAGGAGTCTAGTCGGTTGGATCGGATTTATGTATGATTGGTGATTACTCCTTGTCTGTGTGCAGAGAACCAGTGAGACTAGGTTGTTTGGCTGATTTGTATGCATGTTAGGTTCAATGTTCTAGGCGTGCCAATTTAATATTCATTGTGGGAACTTGAATCTCAATTTGATCGATCTTGTCATTTGTGAACCTGAGTGTATCCTAGTTCATTTGCTTGAGGACAAGCAAAAGGTTAGTCGTAGGGGAGTTTAATGTGACCTTATTTCATACATATTTATCCTACGTTATGCCCTTGTTTTCTCCGTGATTTGGTCCTCATCCGTCCTAGTTTGCATGCATTTCGAGCCCTTTTGCACAAGTTGAGCTATTGTTGCCCGGGGGTCACTTGTGGCCCCATTTGACGTGCTTTGTAGTCTCTTTTGTGTACAATTCAGGCCAGGACGTTGTAGTAGAGATGACAAGGAGTCCATAGGACCAAACGGAAGCCAAATCGGAGCTTGGATGAGGGAGAAACGAGCGAGGGAAAATCTTGATTTGTGCAGACTTTTCAGGGTACACGACGTGTCGTTATACACGACGTGTATGCCCAGCAGAATCCTATTTAAAGACGATTTTTGGGGATCTTTCAGATATTTTTATCATCTCTCTTGAACCCCAAACACATACATACGACCCCATAAACCCTAGGACTCATTTCTGGAGCTAAGTGGAGCTAATTGGAGCAATTGGAGCTTGGATTGAAGTCAAGAAACCTTGGGAGAGGAGCTTACAAGTGGAGATTTGAAGATTGATTCAAGGATCCACTCCATGGTGTTCTTGGTGATCAACTTCCCTTCTCTTTTCCTTACTCCCTTGGCCATGTGTGGCTAAGTTCCTAGGTTCATCTTGGATGGGTAGATTAGTTGTGCTATGATAGATGGATGATTGTATAGAACTTGCCATGATTGATCTTGGTTGTATGAGGATGATTCCTAGACTTGTTCTTAATGCCATTTTATGCCATGTTTGCTTGATTTGGTCCATTCAATGTGATTTGATGCATGAGAGTGCTTGGATTGCATAGATTGTAGGTCTAGGGATTGAAGTGAGTGTGTTCTAAGAGATTAGATCAACTTATTTCAACCATTTCCACTTGATTTCTCTCTTGGGCATTTTAGCGAACACTTGGTGTGCATGTGGATTTTCATTCAATTGAGTTTTGAAAGGCTTTTTGGTGAATCTCTTAGCGTTAGGGCATTGATATGAGAGTGTTATGCCTAGCCTTGTGGTCATAGAGTCCTAAGAGAGGGACTGGCCAACCAACACCACTGCACCTCTCAGCCGCGAACAACGCCACGTCCACATTGCATTTGACGAAGCCCGCCTCTGGGATATGCCACCTAGGACATGCCACCACACCAGATGACACTTGGTGAAAATGCTTATTAATGTTCTAATATGTGGGAATAATGTAGTATGTACATGATACTTAATATAATTATGGGTGTACTTATTGAACAATAGTATGAGTCATGACTAGATATAGTCGTGGTAAAGTGTAGTAAGAAATCAACGCAAAAATTTTTTACCAGTACTCTCCAAAGTTCTTAAATATTTAATTAAAACGTGTCACATCCCTCTCAACCTCCAAGGTATCGACCAACTCGACTGACACAAATGAGAGCAGTCTCTCTCTCCTCCATACCACCTCGATGTCTCAACCATGTTTGCTTTCAAGAATTCATAGTTGGCTGACCAATGTGTGATAGACTACGCCTCAAGGTAGATGGTTTGCAAAATTCACTTGTTACGGACTAGTTGGGAGCACCAGTTTCAAACAGCCGTCACGAGAGCTCATAATTCTATGCGCATCTTTGTCATATATTATCAAATAAAATATGATAAGTTGTCAATGGCCATCTCGATCCTTATAATAATTCGAATTACTAGGAGAGAATAATCTCATTCACATACAGTCCTCTTTGAAAAAAGCTCCATTGACAGTGCTTAAATTTTGTATACGTCTGTTATGATTTATGCTAAAATCAAATGTTAATATTAGGGACTACTAACATTTAAACACCAAAATATTTAATATCGTGTAAATAATCATTTTTTCCGATAACTCTTAGAAGATGACCTAAAATGAATTTGATATCATTCTTACATAAATTATGGTTTCAAAGAACCCAAAAGTAAATTCATAAAAAGGTACCAAATAGTAAATTGATCAATATAAAGTACCCAGCAGTAAATAAATGATAAGTATGCTCACTAAATAAGCATGACATTAAATTTCATGAACTAATAATGAAGAATTTCAGCAGAGAGCTGATTTTGGCAAGGGTCAAATACATTAATGGTCATCTAAGTATGAGTCTTGTGTTATTACAGTCACTTAAGTTTAAACTAGGTCAACTCAATAACTTAAGTTCATAGATTGGGTCAACTCAGTCACTTTTATCGATTTTTAAGTAATTTTTTTGTTTAAAATGATATATCAAGATGCTATATCATCAAAACATATTATTAAACATTCTAATTTCAAGTGAATCATTTAATCAAGTTTAATTGGGCTAAATTAACCCGAAATCAATCCTCCTCTAACTTTTTAATCTTCTTCTTGGTATTTGTCCACCAACACTTCGAACTTGATTTAGTTGAAATCAGAATATAAATAATATTTTATGATGATATGGCATTTTGACGTGTCATTTTTAACATAGGCATTGTTTTCCTGCTTAATAGGTAAATTCCGCCGCAATTATGCATTCCGGGGGAATTGAAATCTAACACAAATCCGAATCGCAATTCCTTGTTTTCCTGCAAAATTGGCCCTTTGGAATTGAAAGTTAAGTCTAGTTGTAATTACTAAAATATCCCTATCCCCTTCTTCCTCCCAACGCATCCTTATCAAATCATTGACCATCGTCCTTCATCGGTGACCTGTCCCACGCAGTGACCATCATCATCGCTAATCCTTTCCCGTCGAATTCACCCGCCGTACGTCTTCACTATATTTTCCCCACTAAGGACTTCTTCTTTCCTTATCAAATCCACGTCAGGGAAACAAAAAGAAAATGTATAAAGAGAGTTGCGAGTGATTAGAAAGAGGGAATGAATCAGTCGATACTTCGGAGATATGCAACTTAGAGTGAGAAAGTTAAAAATCAGAGTAACTCGACGATAGAGATAGAAGCCATGAAGTCGACGGTAGAAAATCAGGCGGTGGCTATTTATTTCCAGATCTGGAAAAAGAGATGCAGGACAAAGGGGAAATCGTGGGGAGGGGATGATGCTGTATATCGGCCGACGAAGGGGACACCGGCAAAGGGAGTCTAACGGTGGAGGTATCGGGGAGATGGTGGTTGCTGAGGAGTGAGACCAGTCGGAGAAAGATGACGATAATCAGAGAAAAAGTAGAGGGCAAGGGCAGCTGTTGGAATTCCAGGGGAAGTAATCAATTCTCTTGGTTTTCAAATGGATTTCAATTCTGCCATCAATCTGGAATTGAGTGATGAAACAGAATTAGATTCCGCAACTAATTATAAGGAGGAAAACAAGGAAATAAGTATTTCCGCCGGAAACCATTGTTTCCGTCGCTTAATTCCCTGTAGGAAAACAATGCCATAATCAAGAAATTGGTCAAAGTGACTGAGTTGACCAATCTATGAACTTAAGTTACTGTGTTAACTCAATTTAAACTTAAGTGATTGGAATGACATAACAGCTATACTTAGGTGACCAGTCAAGTATTTGACCCATTTTGGCAATATGCGTGTTTTTATAAGACGACAAAAACGCTGATGAATTTTTTTCCGTCAAAGAGCAGTCTTCTACTCCCACTCACACACACTCTCCCACTGTTTTCGCTCCTCTACTTCTTTCTTCGTCGGCATTCTTCCATCTGCATTCTCCGATCAAAGAGCGCCGGCCAGAAAGAAGAATCAGGTAAGAAATTCTGCGTTAGTTTGCGAAATCCTCGTCCTCTTTGTTTTCTGTGTGTGTTTGCTCTGACGGATTTTGCTCTTGCTTCTCCCATTTCCGCTTCTCTTACACCTGCCACCTGAGCAGACACCGGCGGCCGTAGATAAGCTATAAGTAGACAGGGGAGCAGCAGAAGGCGGAAAAACAGACCGATGAACATCGACGATGTGAGTTTCTGCGTGAGTGTGGTCTTCATAGTTCCTTTTTGTTTGACTCGCTTTTCTCTGATTTTCCTTCATTTTCTTGCTCTTGGTTTGTAGGTGGGGTCTTGTTGTCCCTTTGTTTGAGATGGATTCTCGTATGGAATTTTTGCAGATTTTTCTATCTGCTTTTTTAGTTTGGTAATGGTTTTTTTTTTAATGAATTCAATTCATGGTCCTGGTAGGGTCAGGGTGTGTTTCAATTCCCAACTTACTTTCTTATATTTTAAGCTTTGCACATACGATTTGTGTGCTTTAGGGTTTCGTTCATTGAATGCTACCTTCTTACCTTACAAAGTTGGCTGGTCATACCGGTGAATTCTTCCCAAACGCGTACTGCGTTTCTTCTTAAAAGGTCTCGATCATACGGGTTAATGTTTTAGATCTCGAGTTTAAACGTGCTGATTCAGGAGAATCAATTGAAATGTGGTTCTTAATGTTTCTTCCTATTCTGAATTTTGATTCAATGCTTTGACCAATGTCCATTTTTGTGATAATTTGTACACAAGAGGTTTTAATTTCTGCCTTTCTGGATTGATGTTACTGTGTATCAGAAGTTTGGCAGTTCACAGCCTGTTTGTTGTTGCTGAACCCTGGTTATGTGTACAAAAGCTAGAACGTTTATCACATTTTTATATGAAGATGGTTATAAAGCGTTAGTTAATTTCTTATTGCACGAATAAGAATGCTCGACTTTCTTGTAACCTTTTACAGCTTTTGATCTGTGAGGTATGTGGCGGTACAGATGGCGACAATGAGATGATCACTATCTGTTCCAAATGTTGTGTCACAATGGAGCATCCGTAAGATGACCTCTCTTTTGTCGTGTTATTCGATCTGTTTATGTTCTTTTTGTATAATGGAAGTTGATGTTGGGAGTTAACATTTTGCACCAGTTACATGTTGATTCCCTTCTGTTTAATTATGCTCCCTCTTTCAGTTATTGCATGCGGACTACACAGACTTTTCTCGAGGAGAACATACCTTGGGTTTGTGAAGAGTGCGAAGAAGTCATTCCGGATCCTACAAGTCTGTGCACCCAGAACAAAGTGGCTCTTGGAGGCCTTACAACATCTGGTCCTTCCAGGAGCCGTTATCCGTTTCAAAAGCATGTGAAGCCTGGTAAAGTTAAACCTATTTCTGCAGAGGAGGTGAAAAAATTAAGTTCAGGTGTTGAGCTTCGTACTTCAAAAACCACTTTCACCAGTAACAGAGTTGTGGCGCATAAAAGCTCCAGTGTACCTGTGAAAGAAAACCCGAGAATCGATTCTGGTTTTGCAAAGACTGGCAGAGATGGTGGAAGAAATATAAACTCAACTCTCAGTCCTTCAGCAACCCGTGTACCTGTGAAAGCAAACCCAAGAATCCCTTCTGGTTTTGCAAAGAATGGCAGAGGCGGTGAGAGATATCTAACTTTCGGTCCTTCAACAACCAGGAGATCAGAAGGTAGCATTATTATGATACACAAGGACTAAATGCTCCAATAAGTTCGCATGTGTTATTGAAATGTCTAACTTCTCTACGCCATACAAGTAAATAGATGTATATTATAAACTTCAAAAAAATGTCATGAAATGAAACTCTTTCCTGACTGGAAGGGTTGAGCTTGAAATTAACTCCCCTGACCTGGGGGATTATATCAATTATCATACATAGTTATGCATGAGGTTTATGATGCACATCTGTGTGATTGAATACTGAGAGTAGGCTTTTCATGTGGCTTCTGTTTGTTTTGCCTTTCTTTTCTTTCTGAAAAACTGCAAGTAATTGCTATCTCCATTGGTTTTTTAACCTTGATGAGGGATTGATACTTTGAATACCAATGTAGTCAAATTGAAGAAACCTTCTGTCACATCTTCGACACCAGTTTTACATCAGCATCAGTTGATTAAAGGTCAGCATGTAAATATTCAAACTTCTCTAATTCTTTGTCGATGGTCCCTATTTGCTGATAACTACTTGCTATGTTTCATTCCAGATGTAGGCATTAAACCTTTGACTACCAATGCAGAAGATGCTATGAAACCATCACAAACATCTTCAACATTGGTTGAACTTAATCAGCAGTCACACAAAGGTAAGGGTTTAAGTAATCAGTCCATCAAACTTCAAATTTATGTCTAACGCTGAAACTTATTGTTAAGTGTCTATTTCAGAAGTGATGGCTGAAGCTTTGCATGATGGACAACAAACAGAGAAGGCATCTGGCACGCCTTTGGCATCAGCTCAAAATCAGAATCATATGGTTAAAGGCAAGGGTTCAAGTAGGCATCTAACTGAAACTTTGAAATCTTTCTCTGTATGCAGCTGAACTACCTATACTTGTCTTTTGACTACTAAAACTTGGAGTTTTAGATGATAGCTATTCGCTTCATCCAAAAAAGTTAGCTTGATAACAATGTTGAAATTTAAAGTTCAGACAAAACAACTATTCATGACTGGTCTCCACAAATTAAAGAGCGAATAACATAATTGAATCAGGAAACTAAGTGATCACTTGCACTATAGATTTCAGTCTGGCACCCACATTTTTTTCTTCATATTATTCGATGATTAAAACTTCTGTTAATTTCCTCCTTCTGATTTGCAGGCAGTGACAGTTGTGCTTCCTTGGAGACTAAGAAATTGGACGTTGAAGCTATAGCAAGTTTTGTCCAAAAGCTCAGGTTTTATGAGCCTTATTTCCCTGCTAAGTCTGCTTCTTGGACGTGAGTGTCTCACTTCTTAATGTCAATCTAATAAGCTACTATCTCTGATCTTAAAATGCACATATATTTCAAATTCATACTGATGTAGCTTTAAAATGATGTGTTCTCATTCAAATTGATTTTATCTTCATTTTCATATCTAAAGAGGAAGGTGCAAGATTCTTGGCCATGCAATCGCAAAGCAAGGTGAGGTTCACGAGGGACCAATGGTGCAGCTATCACACAGGCTACGAGAAGCCTATGGCCTTTCACTCGAGTGTCCAATGGAACTTCAGGTAAAGCTTCTTCGACAGTCCTTTCGTGGTCACTGTAGCATTATCCTGATATTCATCATATTTCATTACACACTGTTCCTGCTACAGCTACTGGTAATGGCAGGAATTTCAACGCTTCGGGTTTTGACTTTGGTATGCTTATTACATATTCCAGGCTCATCCTGCATCAAGTATACATCGCAAAGCCTATGAGCTTTCTTTGAAGATGCCAGTGAAACTTGAGGTTCAGTTGCTTCCACGGTCTGATATTTGGACAAACTTGTTCCATAACGATTCTCCTGATTTGCGGGATTTAGCATTATACATATTTCCTGCAGTTGACGTTAAGAGGTAACACTTCATTTGCTGTTTTGATTCTTGTTTTCTTTGTAAACATGTTGGTACTTAGGTTTTCAGTGTCACATTTCTTTAGCAGCTCCGAGGAGAACTATGCTAAGTTGCTTCAGTGCATGGAAGCCGAGGACTTGGTGATCAGAACCGAGCTTGATGGCTTTGAGCTGCTGATATTCTCGTCTAAGCATCTACATATGGACATGCAAGGTGAACTTCTCTATTCTGGTCAATAATTTTACTGTCTTTGTTATCATGACTAGACAAGCATTTTTCCTAATCTGGGTACAAGTTTAGGTTGTTCAGGCGCATGGCCTGCTTTGCAGTCAATTAGCCCTAGATTTGCTAGTATGAATTTAAGCCGCTTCCATGTACTTCTTTGTGCACAGATATCATTTGTTACTGTAGCAGGAAACAGTTCTTCTGGGGGATTTTTCGACGAGTTAAACCTGCAGTTCAGGTACTGTTTGAAAACAAGGACAGCAGTTTGTTATCCGTGTAGTATTTAAACTGTCAAGTAAAGAATCAATTTGAAGAGTTAGGCCAAAAACAAATTTGTAGCGAAATTTTTCACAAGAATGTCAAACATAGTCAAAAACTATTTGAATTATATTGTTTAGACCAATTTTTTTTTTTAAGACAAATGTAGCCGACATTCGTTAAAATTGTAACACCGTTAGTGAAAATGCAAATAGAGCTGACGTGGCATTCACTTGACCAGTCAACTAGATGCCATGTCATTATTTAAAAATAAATTAATTAATTTAGAACAAAAATAAAATTTGAAAATGTAAAAAAATAATTTTAATTTAAAAAAACTTCTTCCTCGCTCCACCCACCACTGCCGTCGTTCCACCCACCCATCAACACCGTCCTTCCACCCTACCCTCACACCGACACCCCCAATCCCCCTCAACATCCCAATCCCACTGACACCCCCAAACACTTATCTTTTAAATGCTTGCAGTAAGGTCCTTCTTCTTCATCTCGACTTTTGAATAGGTAGGACGGTGCCAACGATCCTCCGTCGTGATTTCCAGATTCCGGCGAGTGTTCGGCGACATCTCAAAACCCGAGTCTACTCCGATTAACACCTCTGCACCGAATCATGGTTCCTTTGTTCCCCAATTCCAATTGTCCGGAACTCCTCTCCCTGGTGAGCCCAGCAAAGGTCCGCCGTTGCGTCTCTCTCTCACTCTCCCTTGGTCGTCTGACTTCAACTACCCATCGCCATTCTCTTCCACCTATTTTGCCGCGACAACCATGATCAGCCTCTGATCCAATTGTCACAGAGGAGACTGTGGATCCATCACTGGTGGAGAATGATGACTTAGATAAGCCAATTGCCCTGAGAAAGGGAGTTAGAGACTGCACCCTACATCCTATTGAGAAACAAGTCAATTATGTGACAAAAATTGACACATCAGCTGACACATCACTTTTGGGAGTTAGATTTCCGTTAACTTGGACGGAAAAGTTAACGGAAAACAAAACATTGCCATTTTTGGGGTTTTGAATAGTTTTGGCTATGTTTGACATTTTCGGGAAAGGTTTGACTACAAATTTGTTTTTTGCCAGAGTATTATTCTTACAGAAACTTTGGCATTACAGGCAGCATTTCCAGTTCCAGATAATGGTGGTCTTGATCATGATCATTCCAACATTGGCTACCATAAGGATGTTGCAATGGAAGTAGATACAGGAGGAAGGGAAGTAGGTCCACTGGACGTTGTTGTTCAGAAAAATCACGATGATGATCACTCCAGCTTTCACGACCAGGAAGAAGTTGCTATGGAAGTAGACATGGAAGGTGGAAAGGATTTACGACCACCAGAAATCGTTGTTCGGAAAGATTATTCTTCCAAGACAGTTCTTCAGTTTGATGATGGTGAAACTGCTGACAGGACGCCTTCAAAACATACAACTAGCACCACTGCAAGTCCTTGTATCACAATGCATTCTGGAAGTGAAAAGAAGACCTTTGATGGTGCAAAGGAAGCTGCTTTCCCTGCAGGTTTAGGGGAGCACACAAGTAAGAAATGCAAACTGGAACCAACGGAGCTCCCCATTCCGGAGAAGTCTGCTAATCGGCTGGATGTGCCAAGTCCCATCAACGTCAAAGTGGAACCCCACAACCTAGAAGTCTCAAACAGCATATTATGGACCCCTCCTCCTGCAGATTGGGTGAAGCTGAACGTAGCAGTGTTCACTAGCTCAAACGGAACAAAAACAGCTGCTGGAATCATACGCAACAGAGCCGCCAAGTGGCTCATTGGGTACAATCTCAACCTCGGTAGAACCGATATCAGGAGCTTCCAAGCTGAGTTCCAAGCATTACTTGAAGGATTGAAGCTGGCCCGGGAAGGAGGGTTCAAGAAACTAGTACTGGAGATGGAGTCCTCTGCAGCATTGGAGTCTCTAACAATGAACACCCCCCCACACGATCCGAACTTCGATCTTATCAGCAGCTGCAAGGAGCAGATGAGATGGAAGTGGGAGTGTAGGCTGCAAGTTGTGAGCAAGGAAGGGAATTCCAGTGCACATCTGTTGGCACAGCCTTTTCTGTGCAAACCATCTGGACTGAATGTTCTGAAAGACCCACCTAATGATATGAATTTCTTCCTGCAGATGGATGGTATGAATACATAGGTACTGAGAATGTGAATAAACAGTATTAGTGTGAAGCAAATAGGTAGATAGGGATTTTGAAGAAGAAGAAGATGAAAAAAGGAAGCAGATCTGTTGTTATGGCTAACAGTAACCATGATTTTTGTAAAGTTGTTAGTACAACTAATGTGGGAAGATCTGTGAATGCCTAAAAGATGGCGAATTTGCAGATTGTTGATTGGATTTTGAGGATTCAGGGTGCAAATGCAGAATGCAAACAGTAGTAGCTTTGGACCTAGAAATGCTGGATCTTTTTGCAGATAATTTTAGGATGAATGAAATTATATGAATCAACCATTGAGGAGTGTACTATGTACATTCTGTTATGGTTAAAATTTAAACTGATTAATTGATTAATTGGTTAATTAGACACCAAATTGATCAGTTAACAATTAATTCACCGAATCTCGTTGATTATTAATTTAATCAACTGACTCCTAACCCTAATATTGTTAATATCAATCTGATGGTCACAATGTATGTTTTTTAAAAAAAAATTCGAGTCTCATTTTGCTTCGAATGAAAGATATGAACTCTTGTCGTTTTTAGATTACTTTGAAGTTTTTTATTTGGGATTTTTTAAAAGTCTTTATCAGTTTTTAACAAGAAATTTTTAATTTTTTCTGATTTTCTCGATGTTTTGTTATTGTGAATAATTTATGTTTTGATGGTTTTGTTTGAGTTCGCCTAGAGGTTAGATTTGCTTATTAGGTTCTACTTGTTGGATGTACCTCCGCTCCTAAACGCCTCCATGCCGGAGACGATTAAAGCTTTGGAGTTCACCTCTAGAGATTTTAATTGTGATCTTATTTACTTGGCATGTCTCATTTTTTATTACATGACAATTTTATAAACAAGAACGGACGGCGTTGACAATTTCAAAAAATGGAACTAAATTTAAATTTTTATATATTCTAATTATGATACGGTATAAATATAATTTGAGTTTTTTTTTTTAAATATTACCTTCAGCCTCTTCCCTCTTTTTTATATTTTTCTACATTCCCCATTTCGACCATTTTTACCAATGAAATCATCTTTCTTTTTTTTAATATTAAAATGAGCTAATATCTTGAAAAATAAAAATAAATAAGAAAAGGAAGGGAGAGATTGAAATAGCCCAATTCCGCAATTTTTCATTTTCAAAATTTCACTCATCCTCTTCAAACTTCAATCTCACCCACGACTCTCTCTCTCTCTCTCTCAGAAAGCTTCCTTCCTAGGGAAGCCAATCCACCTTCCTCTCGCCGATGACAGTCAAAGTCGGGTACGCCGTCGACATCATCGAGGAAACCGACGAGAAATCCACCGCCGAACTCGCCGCTACCCAATCCTCCTCCTCTTCTTCCCCGACCTGCATCATCCGCCTAATCGTTCGATTCAGGTACCAGCTGAGGTTCCTCTCCAATGAAGGAAAGCTCATTGTAGTCGAGGACGTGGTCACTCCGGAGCTCTCGACCTCCCTCCAGATTCCAGTGGTGTTCCCCCTCTCCGCCTGGGGAGAGCTCTACCTCGCCGACGCGCTCAAGAGCTCCAACCTCATGGAGCCCGGTGTTCGCGCTATGCTGCAGCGGAAGATCTCGGATTGGGCCGAATCGGTCGGGGTAGCCAGAGGGAACAGAGGATTCTCGTTGAAAGTCAAGGTGAGGATCGTGAAGGACGAGATCCTCGGCAAGGAGGAAAGAGACAAAATCGCCAGTGTCGCCGTAGGGTTAGTGAAGAAGAACCTATGCGGCGGCGACGGCGGCGGCAATTCGAGATTGAAAAACTTGTAGCCGTCGGTGGACACAGGGCTAACCCTTTAGCCTGCGGAAGTGTTAATTGTTATTTTATTTTATTTATAAATCTTTGGTCTAGCTGTTATTTATTGATTAAGAGATAATAATATATTCTATGCTTGAGATTGTAGAATATTTGAACCAAGTATTTAAAATGTTGTGATTTTATATTATCAGAGATTTGATATTGAGTAATGTTGAATCATCTGGACGTACCTAGTAACTACACCTATGTCAAAGATAATTTGATCTCGATAATGATTGTTAGCCTCACTTAGACACAAGTCCTCGACAACGGTCGAAAGCTCCATTGTAGCGTGATAAAAATTCAACACTCTGATCGAATATGACAAAGATCAAGAACTCGAGATGTCATATTTTCTTCATATTAAAAACAAAAAAAAGGTTAAAAAACCAACTTATGTCAATAGTCATATTTTCTTCATATTGTACATTTGCCAAATTTAGTTAATAAGTAAAATAAAATTTAGAAACTGTCAAGAACATTCACGGTCACCAAAGTTTGGGGTTGTAACTTGTAACACCGTGGTCAATTAAGGGGTCGTTCGTTAGGGAGAATTTGGGGTGGAGAATTGGGGTGAATTGGGGCTTGTTGGAGAATTCGTCAAAATAGCTCGTTCGGCAAGGTGAATTGAAGAGGGATTTGGGGAGATTTCAGATTCTCCAATGTGGAACCCATAGAGAATTGGGTTGTTTTTCAATTCTCCAATGGAGGGGAGAGAATTGAACAACCATTGGAGAATTGGACTTTTAGCACCAAAAATACCCTCTTTGCCCAACCTTATTTACTATTGGGTGGAATAAGTTGGGGCTATTTCTGTCTTTTGCAAATTCGTTTTAATTTGTTATTTTTTTATGAGTATCAATTCTCCAATACACAATCTCTCACATTCTCTCCTCCGAACGGTCTAATTTCGAAAAAGACAATTCCCTCCAATTCTCTAGCTAATTGAATTCTCTAGCTAATTGAATTCTCCCTCTCCAAATTCTCCCTAACGAACGACCCCTAATTTCGTTTTGTAACATAACACACATCTATGTTTGAGTTAGACATTCTTGTATGTATTGATTTGATTTTTGAGTTAGCTCAAATTATTTTTTGAGAATTCAACCGAGTTGATCAAGGAGATTTAAAAAACATTGTGTTTGATGATGTTGCACTTGCATGCTTAGTTGTCAGTTTGGCCGAAGTTATCATCAAAAGTGACCAGAATAATTACTCGGTTACCTTGTTTAAACATAGATGAGTGCTCTATTACGAAACGAAGTTAGGTGACCATGATGTTACAACCCAAACTTAAGTGACCGCTAATGTTTTTTACCATTTAAAAATTTACCCAAAATATATAGTTGTCGCCATTTCACCAACCCCCGAGAATTGGAAATACAGAGATCTCAAGAACAAAACACCAGAATCACGATTTAAGCCAAACGGATCAGCAATCCCTTCCCGCCGTCCAGATTCCCTCCAGCGCCGCCTCCATCTCCGGCCCCTCTTCCGTTTCCGTCGACCCCGCTACTCGGTACTTCACTAATTGTTTCTTATAGTTCTTCGAATTTTCTTCTCTACCGGGCGTCAATTTGATCTTTATTCATTATTTCTTCCCGATCAATGGCTGCAACTACACTTCTTCCTAATTAGAGCTTTCTGCTTTTGGTGTTTGGTAGAAATATGTATTCTCCGGGCTTCAATATTTCGAGAACTACAAGTCTTAGCGTGGGATTGTAACTGGATTAATGTTGTGTGGATGCTGGTTTTCCTCTCGTCATTGTTGATAATCAGCTGCTGATTTCCTGTTGTCGAGTCTGTTTCGTTCGTATAAATTGATTTTTTGTTGTTCTATGGGATCTTCTGGACTTCATTCCGTGGAATGCTTTAAGCATTGATATCAGTAGGTTGCTACTAGCAGCTTAACAAATTTAATTCCATCTTGTCATGTCTTGGTTTGATTGTACTTCTCTGTAATGTCTAATAAGATGGATTGTGAATGAAATGGACTGTGATGCTTGTACTTGTTGGTTGAAACTTGTTGAATGAATTACGTATTTGCTACTTTGTTTTTTGTTCTTCGCAGCTGATAGATATGGAAGGCTTGGTGCAGTTACGTACCATTATTCCAGTTCATCCTTCGAACAGGCAACATAATTCTTCTTTCGTTCCTGGCATTTCCGTGCAGTTGCGGAAGAATGTAACGCAAAGATGTGCTTTGACCAAGAAACAGTGTCGGTCATTTTGTTCGGTTGCTGCTTCAGTTGAACCAATAAAGACCTCACTGGGCCAGTTTGATAACACAATGCCATCCAAAGGTTAGCAGCAACCCAGATCTTTATCTTTGAGTTGTTTCAATTTTTTATCTTCTAGCCTGAGTGTAGTCTTGGTTAAGGTATTTACAGTCATATTCATCCTAGTGAATGTCCTGGCAATAATTTTGGGTGAGACTGGCACTTTTATGCTCCTTGATATTGAGGATTTTGTGCTCGGGTTGTTCTAAGCGTAATTTCTTATTTAGCAGAAGTGCTTGACCTTTGGAGAAGTGCTGATGCGGTCTGCTTTGATGTCGACAGCACTGTGTGCCTAGATGAAGGCATTGACGAATTTGCAGACTTCTGTGGAGCTGGGGAAGCTGTTGCAGAGTGGACAGCAAGGTTTGGTGCTCCCTCTTTTCTTTTCCTGCTTGAATTGACAGGGTCGCTGATCTTATGTTTTCAATTTGTCTTACTAGGGCAATGGGAGGCTCTGTTCCTTTTGAGGAAGCATTGGCTGCTAGATTATCTCTATTCAAACCTTCCTTATCCCAACTCCAAGACTTTTTGGAGAAGAGGCCTCCTAAGTGAGTTTGCTCTTTGATCACAAGGTTAAACTTTTTTTTTAGTGTGGGTATATTTCTGGATTCTGTTTTTGGGTTTCAACCGACTGCTGGTTTATTGTTTCAACTACCCTGCTAGTTAGTCTTCTGGGGAATGCTTGATATCTCTATTCAAGGAGCAAGTTGTTTCTGATCTTTGTTTGTAGGATTTCTCCTGGCATAGATGAGTTAGTGAAGAAGCTCAAGGCCAAGAATATCGATGTCTACCTGATCTCTGGTGGCTTTCGACAAATGATAAATGTATTTTACTGCACAACATAGTTTGCTCCAGTTTTTTGCCTGTTTTTACCTTCCAGCAATCATTCTGCATCTTCAAACTTGTGGACCTTTGGCGAAGAAAGTTAAACAATTTGTGACCATCCTGCGAGTTTGCTGCATGTGCCATCCTCAAAATTGCATCAAGTATCATTCAGCAGACCCCTCATATATAACCTCCTTTTTGTTGATGAAATGGTTGAGTTTCTGAAAATGGGAAGCAAAAAGTAAATAATAAAACTTCTAAAGAGCTGCATGACTTTGATATGCAAATCTTCGAGTGTAATGCATATGACTAAGTCATAGTAAGAGCTTCTAATTGTGTTTTGTGATGTTGGTGAGGTGTATGAACTGATAGTTGTCATATTTACTTTTGCTTTATTGCGGAATCTGTTGTTACCTGCAACCTACTTGAAATGGAATTGATTAGTTTGCTTCCATTCCAAGTGGACCTTGGATCTTAAGATTCGTGTGATGCTTGTATGGGAATTTTCTTCTGAATCGATATCTGGTTATGGCCACATTTGCAGCCTGTTGCCTCTATCCTCGGGATTCCAGTTGAAAATATATTCGCCAACCAACTTCTATTTGGAAGTACAGGGGAGTTTACAGGTTTCGATGCAAATGAGCCTACATCGAGGAGCGGAGGAAAAGCAAAAGCAGTGCAGCAGATAAGAAAGGTCAGTCTAAGATCCTGTACTCCATGTTTATATGTTATTGCTCAATATCTGGCCTCAAAACAAGTACTGATTGTAATCGTCAACCAGGCTCGTGGATACAAATCTATGGTAATGATTGGAGATGGAGCAACTGATCTTGAGGTATGCAGTTTTTTGCCAAATCGTTGTCATTGTTCAATTCATCAATCATCATCCTCTCTCTTCTTGTGTGCATACAATGTGTGTTGATGGCAAAGAGGATTTTTTTTCCTAGCCTGCAAGTTGTGAAAAAACTGTTTCATCCCAATAACTCGAGTTGTTGGGAGGGAGTCAAAATTGTTTTATATAACATTTCCCCTTGAAAGGAATCCATGGAATAGGATTGAAGTACAAGATTCAAAGACAGGACCTTTTCGATCAAAGATTCTAATACCATACCGTTGCATCCCAATAACTCGAGTTGTTAGGAGAGGTTCAAAAATAGTCTACATAACATTTCTTAACTCAAGCCATGCATGATGCTTTTCGAGTTTAACTATACATAATCGAAGACAGTGTCAAGATAATACTTTCTCGTCGTGCTACTTCATCGTATCTGGGTTTTTACTTGCAGGCTCGAAAACCAGGTGGTGCGGACTTATTCGTCTGCTACGGTGGAGTACAGCTCCGAGAGCCAGTTGCAGCGAAAGCAGATTGGCTGGTTCTGAACTTCTTAGACCTGATAAATTCTCTGGAATAGAGTCATCAGCCCACAGCAGCTCTTATTTCTGAAAGCTTCACATTTCATTAGCTCATTATTCTACATTCTTGATGATGAACATGAATTGACATATGAGACTTTGTAAAGGAGGAGTGATTTTTACGATGGATGTTTGGTATTTGAGTTTTAATTTTGAATCAAGGATTTTGAAAAATCTCATGTTTTTCTGCATATTCGAAAGCAAAATCTAGGATCCTAGAGATTCCATGTATTTAGAATCACAGAAAATTGTGAATGAATAGAATCTCAATTTTAATTGAGAATTAGCTCAATACGACATAATTTCAAATAATCTCACATACCAAACATAACAGAATTACAAAACATAGTTTAATGTCAAAGGGGTCCCTAAAAAAAAAATAATAATAATAACAAAGGGGTCTATAGGGTTACAAAATTGTCCTAAAACTTTAATTTGTTACAGAATGGTCTTGTTACTATGAAATGTGTTACATATTAGTCCTAATGATCGTTCAAAAAAAAATAGTTCCTAATGACATATCAATGTACTTTTTTTCATCCATTTCGCCACATCACCATTTACTTTATCATCAAAACATTAATTTAAACATTGGGAATCACTATTTTTAAATTTGAATCAGTTTAAGATGAATTTTAAATTATATTTTTCGATGACATGTCAATGTTGACGTGGCAAAATGGCTGGAAAAGTACATCGATGACGTCATTAGGACTACTCTGTAACACATTTCATAGTAATAGGACCACTCTGTAACATATTAAATTTTTAGGATGAGTTTGTAACACGCCACATAATTTTGGGATAGTATAATAGTTTGTGGCCAGATCAACTTTCCGTCCATCATTCAGACGGAGTGGCAAATGTTGAAAAATAATTCAAATTTTGTGGTACCCAATGAACACAAAAAATAAATTGAGTGATCAGTATGATTGTTTTTAAAAAGTGTAGTGGTATCTAAGTAATCTCTATTTTTCAGCAGTCTAATTGGTCACTAGTAGACGATCTAATTGATCTAGATCGCCGGAACTCCTTACCCTCGTAATCAACAGACCTACCGGAACCATCCCCCACCGATCGGTCTTTCTCATCCCGCCGCCGCAGTTTCCTTTCTCCGGCCACCGGATACTGCTCATCGTTGTTGAAAACTCGACACACCATCGCCTTAACCGACTCCGGACTCGGGAAATTCCTCCCCTGCGTAGCCCTTGGGTACCCGTTCATGAAATCGGAGTAGGCCGGAACGACGACCTTCACCGTCGCTTCACGGATCTGCTCCCTTAAAACGACGTCGGGGATTGTGTACGACGCCTTGTGCCGATCTGCCACCTCCTCCAGAGCTTTCAGAAACCCTTCCACCTTCACCCTAACGGCGGCGCCGACCGCCGAATCCTGCAAATTCCCTTGCATCTTTGTATCCTCTACCTCAAGCATCCTCACCAGCGGCCCCCACGCTTGTTTCTGGTACAGATACGCAGATTCCTCTGCAACGAATTTGTATTTCTGCTTCATGTACTGATCTCCTAGCAGCTTGCCTAGCTCGGTGTTTCGAGTCCTCATGTAGATGTACCAGTAAGTGTTCATCGCGAAGATGTGCGGCAGGACTTTGTCCTTGTAGCGAGATCTCTTTGATTCGATGTTTCGTTGCAGAGCTTCGACGATGTTGGTGATGGCTTCCTTGAGCAAGTTTTCGTCTGAATCGGGTTTTGAAAGAACGCCGGCTTTCCAGATCTGTTCTGTTCGGAGGACTTTCGCCATCGGAGCGTTGTAAGCCTCGGTGGCTAGGTATTTGAGGTAGTTGATTGCGTATCTCACGAGCTTCGACACCGATCCATCTTGAGGAGGAGGGAAGCCATCGGAGTTTCCTTCGATTTGGAGTCCGAATTCCCAGAATACTTTGCTTGATGAATGAACGAGAAGTTTCTCTAGCTCTCTGTATCGTGTACAGATATCCAGTCCAGCTTCCCCTTCGAAAATCGCTGTGAACTCGGTTTTGATCTTCTCCAGTGAGTCGAACATGTCGAGGAGCTTGAACAGTTTCTGCGGCTCTTTGCTGCTCCTGGCTACGCCTTCTCCGAATCGGAAGAAAACCGCCATGATTTTGTCGGCGATCTTTATGAAACATTCCAGCCACACAGCTCCGTCCAGGACTCCTCCAAGAATTCGATGGCAGAGATTCTTCTCCGATATGAAAACCGTTTTCAAAGCTAGCTCGAAGTGCTGTATCCATAAGCTTATGGCGGTTTCCAGCGTCTCCCACTCTATTTCATCGATCTCTTCTGGAGTGTATGTTCTCAGGTAATCTGGATTCAGCCGCATCAACGCTTTCGCCGATCTTCTGTACCTCACCTGTTGATTAGAACAACAACAATTGATTTGATTTGGATCCATCATCCATCATCCATCCTAATAACTCAATTCAAGTTTGAGCATATTACCTTGACGAAGATGTCGATGCAGATGTCCAAACAGTCATTAGAACAGAGGATTTCGGAAATCCGCTTCAGGATTCGAAGCTCAAGATCTGTAGCAAGATCAGAAGAAGAAGATATCGATTCAGCCGATTCATCTTCTCCTAAAGCATGATACCTCAGCTGCTGAAGAATCTTCTCGTACTCATCCTGCAAATGAAGCAGCGCTTGATCCAGAAACCCTTCGAATTTCATAGCATCAACTTCCGTCTCATAAAGCGCCTTGAGCGCGACCAGAGTTTCCCTCAACCTATGCGCCCTAAAATGATCAGTCGCCTTCGTCCTCCTCAGAAACTCCACACTTCCTGCAGCTTCTGAATCGCCGGCTCTCCGTCCTGACTAATCGCATCGATAATCGAGTTCAGCTCGTCGACGTATTCGACGTAATTCAGCAACCGCCTAAGCCGCCGCTTCCTCTCCTCCGCCGCTTCCTCCAATTTATCCGACAGATCAATCAACTTCCTCTGGACCGACTCACAGCGCTTGAACCCTTCCAGCATGGAGAAAGCAGGGGAGACAGCTCGATTAATCCGCGTGTCAAGAGCTTTGGCCGCCATGGCCAGAGATTGCAGTGGAGCGATTCTCCTGGCGGTTGTTTCCAGGCTCTCGTCCATGATTTGGAACCGATTCTCCATCTTACGGAGGTTGGATTCCATCTTCGTCGACGCCTGGAGGAGGTTCCGCAAATCTGAACATGTCGACTCTAGAGAATGATGCGTCGTCATTGAAGGAGCATACAAGGAAGATGGGAGAAATGAAGGTGGGAGTAGTAATAAGGCGTATGGAGACGAAAACCGCCATTGAAGCAGCGATCGAGTAATCCAAGAACGGTGAGTTAGGGTTGAATTGTGACAAATGGAAGAAGGGTGGATTGTATTGAATTGTATAGAAGGGGAAAGGACAAATGGAAGAGTTTTAAACTAAAAACAAACAAAAACAAAAAAAGGTTCCAATCAAAACCCGCAGACGCCATTGAAGGGGATCAACAAACCTTGCATTTCGAGCATCGTCATCGACATCGACATCGACAAATTCGAGATCAAACCCAGAATGAAAAATGTAGTATTGACATTAGCAAGTTAACTGATTCGTTAGAAATCACTTGTTTTTCGACCTACATGACAATGTATCCAAAATCTAGATTACAACTGCATTCAGTGTATTTAACGAATGACTATAGTGGTATGAGCCGTATTTTACTATATTAATAACTTTTTTTTTGTTGTGGAAATTCCAGTTATGGAGGAGATGATACATGGCTGGAATCGGTTGAATCCTTCGTTGCGAGGATCGAAGCATGATCATGGCTTGGAATGGTGCTATGGTTGGGGCACCTCTCCTTTCTAATTTGGTAAAAGGATTCACAACCACGGACTTGTTAATGTTCTTAGATATCTTCCTGAGATGTTGTCGGTAGTTCTCATTCATTGTGTTGATTATAGATGAATTACTGCTTACTTACTTTTTGTCTCCTCGTAGAGCTTACTATGTGAAAAAAAAAAAAAATCAATTGCATCCGAGTTCAGACTTGTGTTCGATGCTATCTTCCTGAATGAGCCAGACATGAAGAATAGAAATTAGGAGCTAGTTAATGGCAAAGGATTTGGTTCAAGGTGGTTAAGAGGCTTAACGGGTAATTATATGGTTACTACATGTAAACTATTGGATCATATTAACAATTAAGCATATCGTTATTATCCGTGAACACGACTGGATTAAATTTCGCGCACATTAAATTTAATCATGCTTAGTAAACAAAGCAAAACTCACAAAACACGTGGATATGTGTTATCCGTACCCATATCATAATCCATCATTCAATATTGCAATTCTTAAATCATTAATATCCAATGCTTTTCACTTTAAATTTTCAACCAACACCAAACACCTAAATAACGCTTGATGATGTGATGTGGACCATTTTAGCTAAGTTGTTGAACAACTTTGCCACTAACATTCACAACTAAAGCAACTTCATATTATGTTGAAGAAGATGCTAAGTAGATCTTACTCAAGATGATTAATCGAGATGGAAAGATGGCGAATCGATAGTTACAGATATCAGAACTTTTTTAGAGACAATCCCTAAGTTGAAGTTGTTGGTAATTCCTAGGGAGGTTAATTTGGTAGCTCACTGTGTGGCGCGACATGCTCTACGATGTCTCCTAAGACAAAGCTTGGTAAACCTCTTGATTGTGGTGTGTACTTAACGGTTTCTATTACTCTAACTGCCTCCTTGTCTCCTACGTAAGCGAGCTATCTTAGTAAATAAAAAATAAAAAAATAATCATATTGTTTGAAAATTGAATTAGATATTCAAATAGTTAAGGGCCTTCTAATGTTTTTTATGAAATAATGATGACTAATTAGTAATTAACATTGGTAATTAGATTTTCAGCTTTTTCCCCTTTTTTTCGCTATTAAAAATATTTCTCTTTGTAAGAATAAAAGAAAAGAAACACAGAAAGTGGATCAACTGCTGTTAGGTGATGAGGCGGTCTTTTAAGCAAATATGAGCCAGTTGATTTCCCCGCCGTACACCGACATTCACACTCCGTCTTCGCCGCCGTCGTCTTCCTTGCGAACTCCTTGAGGCAAAAAGCCCACTATTGGTTATTCAGAAACCCCATCTTCAGGTCTCTGTTTCTGCTTCTCCGTCCATGGCGATGTGATGTATTTCGATGAAAACTGTTGTTTCTTTTCATGGGTTTAGCGATTTGAGGTCAATCTGAGGATGGGTCGCTGATGGATTTGTGTTATCTTGTTGAAAGATTGATTTTTTTTTTGTCTGGGGGTTTTAGTTGTTTAAGCTGTGAAGGAAGAGTGTTGATGCATTGAGATGCGGAATCGTTTTATCTGAGATAGGGGAAGCTGGCATTGGTTATTACTTGTGATGAATATTTTCCCATATCTGGAGGGTGAATGTTTAATGCTGGACTTGTTGATTAGGTTTAAGTTAAGTGGAATAGTGGATGCAGCCGTTAAGGGGTTGGGGGCAATTCAATTTTAGGGTTCTACAGTGCAACGATTGGTTCTTTCTCAGTAGTGTGTTGCATAGTTGGGATGGTCTTTGGTGAATGAATAGGAGGAAATGGAAATGTGGGTTTTTGGGGCAGCAGCAGCTGCTGCTGGATGCATAGCCAATAAGTGGAAACCTAATTCCAAGCCCGGGTCGGATTCTTCTACTGCGGTCTCAAACCATGAGAAATCTGAAATCCCGAGTTGTCACATAAGAAGGTTGATTTGCAGAAAGAAAGATTCTGGTGCTGGTGAAAGGACTGGCTTGGATGATAATAGATCAGATGTCTATTCTGTAGATGGTCACTCAGTAACGGATGCACCTTCTGAGAATCTGGGAGATAATCTGGATCAGAATGCACGTTTTGGGTCGCCATTTGAACAGGTGTTCTCGACGGTCGACAATCGTAAGGGGACTGCTGGGGTGAGTGGCTCGAGTGCTGACATGACTGACTATACTGTTAAGCACTGTAGTGGGGGAATGGACTTCAGTAATGGTGCTAGGGGCAATAGGAGCTCTCTGAGAAGAAGATATCCTCGTAGTCATGTTATCAGACCTATAAATTCTCTTGAAAGTTGCCTCATGGCTCAGTTATGGAATGAGCGTACTGAAATGGAAGAGTTTGTATTACGTGCCGTTCCATCACCATCAACAGCTATGAGGCCATTGATTGTAACCAATGGAAGCCAAGTAATTAGTAGGTCCAGCCTCGATTTTGCAAGTAATAGAAGGGGTGTGAACAAGGAAGAAATTGTTCATGGTGTCCCTCCATTGCCTAAGGGGAAGTCTCGGAGACGAAAGGAGTACAGTCAAAAGCTAATCAGTTTGGATAAAAGATCAAGCAGCAAGGGTCATCCACGGCTTGGTATTTTACTTTCACCCTTGATGAAATCTTCTTTTTAGCTTATGCAGTAGAACCTCTGTTTGAACAGAAGTGTAGATAATGTGCCGTTTTCTGTTGCATACGTATGCATTTCTTTATAAACTGCATTCTTAGTAATTAGCTTAATTCACTTTATCACCTGTTCATCAAGAAATTAATCACAGCATTAAGAAATAAACGGTTATTCTGCCGTTAATGGTTTCTCTGCGTTTGTGCTGTGTTTTGGTTGATAGTATAGGAGTAAGTATTCTCGCATGAAGAAATCCAATACCTTTTCTTTGTGTGTGCCAACATTTTATTTTAACTTTGGAGTATTGTATATTCACCGTGGTTAGGCATTTTGAAATTATCTTATTGAAGCATTTAAGTACCTAGCTTGGTAGTGTTTATGCTGCCTTATCCAACATATGGATGCTCTCGATAGCAGTTTACGGATCCTGTTGGCTTAGGCACAATAGTTCTTTACTCCACTTCAAACTTGTGTGTTGTATTTGATTTCATCCTCCAAATTGTCGTCTGCCTGGTATTTAAAATTATTTCTGATCTGATGCAATTACTTTCATCAGGTTCAACTGATGATAAAGTTTTATTCTTTCTTGGAATATCTCTTGGTGTAATGTCTTCTCTTGTTGCAAACAAAAGAGACATTGACAAACTGAAAGAGTCGTTAAAGCAGACCAAGAATTTGGTTCAAGATCTGCAAGAGGAACTCGAGATGAAGGATGCATTAACCGTTAAAGAGTTGGCTGCTGAGAAGTACGAATCTCAGGTTACAAGTGATAATTCCCCTGACCAGCTGGCTTCGTATTTGCTTTGCCCTGCTGAAGATGCATACAAGTCAATTGAAAATGAGAGCAAAGAATCAAACATTGACAAGGCAAAGAGTCCAGAATATATGAGCAATATCGAAGCGGAGCTTGAAGCTGAACTTGAGAGGTTGGGGCTCAGCATTAGTGCATCAAGTCTGGAGAGGAGACTGTCAGATCTCGTTGAAGTAAGCAACTTTTCATTCTGTTTCACTTGTTTCTGGTAACTTAGTCAAGGTTAAAAATGGTGAGCTCAGAAGGTACCACAAGAGTAGGCTTGAAACTGTGAATCGAATCCTTAGCTCCAACCATTAAATTAGATGTCTAAACCAAATCCGTGTAAGGTTGCTGTTGTTAGTGCAATCGTTATTTACATTACAGACCCTGACATTGACTAAAACATATGTGCAGCTTGATCCAGACTTTGTAGCCGATTTTGCTCAAGGTGAATTGAAAATTGACAAGGTGAGGGAAGGTAGTGCTCTTTCTGGCCCAGACCGAGAAGCAAGTGGCACTTCAACCGCCCATTCCGGAAACACTGCAGTTTCACCCCGCGAGTTAACCTTGCGTCTGCACGAAGTTATTCAGTCCAGGCTAGAGTCTCGCATCAGGGAGCTCGAGGCAGCCCTCGAAAGCAGCCAGAGAAAAGTTCTGCTTATGGAATCAGGACACACTGCAGTACGGAGACTCTCAAGCAGGGAGCTAAGATACTCGTCCGGGGAAGAAAGTCCAGTTAGCCAAGGTGACTTCAATTCCGTGGCTCAGCCTGTTGTTATGAACCTTTCGGGTGAAGCTCTAGACGCTTATAACGAGGCATATGAAGAGCTGAGCAAGACAAACGAGTCAGGGGAAAAAGATTGTTCTCCAACAGCGTTCTACAAGAAGATTCCTGGTCAAAATGACGTTCGAGATGGTTACACGCAGCATAAAGAGAACTCGGGGACAGAAGCGCCGTTGACATTACAGTACAGCGACGTTGGGAGTGAAGAGGGAGACAGCGATTCGAATGAGGAGATGGAAGAGTTGATAAAACAGATACTCGAGAGGACAAAGAAAGGGTCACCTGCAGTGATAAATGCACAAAGGATGCTGTGTTCTATGGATGACATTTAAGGGACTGAAGGTTTGCAGTGTACAGATTCACAGAAACATGCTCTGTATTAGTCTTTTAGATGCAGCATCTAGGACTAGGAAGTAATTTGATATTCTGACTGAAATATGCTGCAGTTACAGTGAAATACTTTGCTTGAAATCAAGAGGCAACATTCTTCTAAGCTTAATGTAATCAATCTGAAGGCTTCTTTTCTGTAGGTTTGATAGGTCCATTCTGATACCATTACAAATGCAGGATTGCCGAAAGAAGCAAACAAGTATATCATTCTTCTTTGGTTATCAAAAAGTATATCATTCTTCTGCAATACAAAGCTGTAACTGAACTGCTCAGTTCATGAATGACATCACAAAACATCTGCAAATCAATGGTTGATTGAAGGAAATGAAGATCAATGGTTTCAGTAAACTACTAGCAAATGATAACAGAGCAGGAAGAACATCTTCAACTTTGAGTCTTTATTTTAGACAAAATTATGATGTCCGTCTGGAATAAAAACACTGCAATTCGACTTACAGCGTCCAGCAAAGTTCAAAAGTTCAGACAGTACATATCAGAAGAACTGAGAGGGAAGCAGGAACTATAGCTAAGCTGATTGAAAACAAAGCAAGCTGTTCACTTTGAGAATGCTTTAATAACCGGATATCAAGCCCTCTTAGCAAAGTCATCATTATCATCGGCATCCCGCTCGTTTAAGTCAAAACCAGCTCCAGGCTCGCTGCCGGTAGTACTTTCAGGGGCACCAAATTGATCATCTCCAAAACCAGGACTGCTACCCAAGTCATCACTGCCACCAGCACCACCAGCAACACCAAAGCTATCTGCCCCGGTCCCAAATGCTCCACCGCTGCCACTGCCATAAGTAGTTGCACTTGAAGAACCTTCAAACCCTCCACCCCCAAAGCCACCGTCGGATTACCTCGTCCATAGCCTCCACAGAACTGCCACCATAGCCTCCTCCAGCACCGCCTCCATAGCTTCCAGGATTGTTGTAGCCTCCAGCACCACCTCCATATCCTGCAGGATTATTGTAGCCTCCAGCTCCGCCTCCATATCCTGCAGGATTATTGTAGCCTCCAGCTCCGCCTCCATATCCTGCAGGATTATTGTAGCCTCCAGCTCCGCCTCCACTGTAGCCACCGCCTCCATAACTGCCCCCACCATAAACCGCCACCACCTCCATAACCGCCACCGCCACCTCCAAAACCACCAGCTGCACGATTCCTCTCAGCTGCATAATTCACCCTTACATTGCGACCATGAAGTTCCTGGAGAGAAGAAGCAACAACAGAATATAGTCGAATATGAAGCATGAATAAAGCTGTAACCATCTACCTACTGTATAATAGCAAGAAAATAAACAACAGAAGTTGGCAGGTAAGAATACAAAGCACTAGTGCCTCTATGATTCCAAAAAGTAAGGTAAAATGTTTAGCATGAGAAAGGAAGGGTGGACACTGTACTAGTATTTTGGTTAAGAAGAAGCTATACAATAATACAACTTGCAAAGAAACTGAAATAAACCAGAAAAAGGAGGACATGGTAACACAGTAGATCAAGATGGGTACAAGATCGCAGACCCTCCAGCCCTCACCACGTTCAAAACATGGGAATGTAGGGCACTACCAAACTGTGAAACAAAAACTAAGAAACACTGGATTATGAGGAACTATAGTTTCACAATACCATCGGTTTTTGCTTTTAATGATGGACAGAATAAGGCTAGTTTTGACCTCTTCATCCAACATTATGATATGGGCATCGAACAAAACAGTAACGAAACTTACCTGCCCATCCAAAGCTTGAATGGCACTAGATGCCTCCTCACTGGAGGTGTAAGTAACAAACCCGAATCCCCTGGATCTACCGGTATCACGATCCATAATGACTCGTGCTGCAAAACAGAGTAGGAAATCTTTAAGACGAAACAATAAAATAGAAAAGCAGCTGCCAAAAGGATACTTTGAACCCATTAACAGACAACTAAAAAGAAAGCCTAACATGACCATCAAACCCATTTCCACTCAGAAGAGTACCAGTATCCATAACATCCACAATCACTAATCAGGAAACTTGTAACAACACAATTAAGACAATCAAACTTCCATCCACTAGCTGACTTACCATCTAGGACTTCTCCATATTTACTGAAAGCCTCTCTCAATGAATGGTCATCTGTTGTATAAGAAATACCTGCAACACCAAGTTGAGCCAGCAATATCAGCAATCGCTTACAATACATGATATACAACTCAAAGAGTTAGCAAACGAAATGTCACCTCCTACAAATACTTTGGAAGATGACATGCATCTTATGGCTTGATAGATGGATGGTCTGGAGGCAGAAAACTCAGAAGCTATCTGCTTGCTCGAAGCCTGCTTGAGTATACTCCCAATTTTGCTTAGAAAGGCCATTTTGACCTACGCTCAAAATAAAATAGTGACACCGTTAGACAACCTAGCAAAGTATCTATAAAGAAAACTCAAAACGATTAAAACCAAACAAGTACAGTGCACAAGATACAACAAAGGACAATGGACACAGATGCAGTAAAAGAAGTATATCAGTCACTGGGACTAAACCAGAATCATATTAGTCCTTTCACATGAAGAAAACATTTAACGCAGAAAATAAAGGTAGCCAAGAAGCAAGAAACTATGCAATCACAGGACAAAAAAGAAATGCGATCAGCTCCTCCAATTGCTGAAATCAAACTAAACACCAGTCCCCAAGCTAAAATACTTAGATATTCAGGAAAGACCAACGTTATACAGCTTCGCCGCAGAACAAACGGACATAATCATACCCAATAAGAATTCCCTTAATCACAGTGATAAACCCTACTTCAAGCACAAATCCCCAAATTCCTCGCAACCAATCTACCGATAAACAACATGCTGACGCAAATTCAAAGATGCGGCATAAGCATCGCCCACGCGAAAGAAAACCCTAATAAGAAGATCCGATAGCTGCAGAACAAAGACAGGAAAAGGAAAATGATGCGTAAAGCAGATAATCAGAAAGGTGGGGAGAATCGGAAGCTTGAATTTCAGAGCTCGACGACGGATGAGTACCTGGTATTATGGTGATCCTCTTGGAATCCGCCACTCGAATGATCGTAGAGACTGTAAAACCCTATAGATGAGTAAATTGTGAAGAAGAAAAATTAGGGGTTTATGCTTCTGCAAAATGGGGAAGAGGAATAATTATTATATTCGTATATAATAACAAATCTGAACCGTTCGTTTCGGATTGTAACGATAAATGCCGTTCGATTGGAGACTTGAGGATGAGCTTTTGGTTATTATTTTTGCAGAGTAGGGTGGTTCCCACGTAATTGATTCTGATTGGGTTGTTTTGTGGATGTAGGTGACAGCCAGTTTGCTTTTACTTGGAACTTTTACGAATCTAGAGGATACCATCAGTTTCGCTATTATAAATTTATAATTCTTTTTTTCGACGTATTTATTTATTTATTTATTCTAAGCATTATAAAAAATAGATAAAAGACTTGTTTTTTTTTACACATCGATGGGTCTGGTAAGTGACGAGCAACTAACATCAACGCAAGAAAAGCCCATCAACTCTCTGTAGAGATAAGTTAACGTGCTTAGGGTAATTGATGACCGCATAGGACGATGCAGACCCAACAAAGAAGAAGGATTCGCCTTGGTGGGAAGTCAACCTAAACTACGAGGGTTGACCGAAATAAACCTAATAGGCCTCGAAGATACTAAAGGCCCACTAAGAAGGAAGTTCCTCGTCCTTAGCACCGATCAACCTGAGGGACACGGGTTGACCACGAAAACCCTAGATTAGCCAAAGCGATAGGCTTCCCATAAGTACAGGTTGGGCCTGACCAATGCTCAGGGTCACCCTAGGCGACAACAACTTATCGTTTGGGAAACCCTAAAGACAGTGGAATGATCCTGAAGCGTCGTACATCCTGCCAACGGTGAACAACTCCTCTGTACCTGCAGGCAATGGGAGCTCATATATACATGAGCAGCTCTGCAGCAAGAGACATACACTTTTACAGCATGGAACCTTCCCTCTACACGTTGCGTCACCCCACATACCACCCTTGTTTTGTTGCCTGAGTACTGATTACTACCCACATTTCTCTTATGCACGAGGTGACTCGGAGCCGCAAAGACAACAAAATCAACACTATTATTGCTCCAGGCGACTAGCCGGAACACATACAAAAATTGTTTATCATGGGAGAGTTGATATTTGTATGATTAATATTTACAATTATAGACATGTTTAACATGAACTGTGATAATCCTCCTAAACGGTCTGATAATAAATAATAATAAAACAATAAATAAATCTATTTCTTTGTGGTAAAATTTTAATTACATTTTTTGTTGAAATTTTGCCAATGTTTAATATACAAAATATTGCCATCTAATACCCAAATATTGTGAATTTGGAGAAATGTATGCCACAAACTAGGCATAGCCATTTATTTTCTTTGCACCTCTTTCTAATTCATCCTTTCTATCTGAAATTTTTTAAAATTTTCCTTTGAAGAAATTATCTCTCCTTCACCCCCTTTGCAATTTCTTCCATTAACCAAGCAAAGGTTGAGGCAAAGAAGATCACCATTCATAAAAAACACTCATTCCAATCAAAATTAAACCACCTTAATTCTCGATTCATGGGAGATTAATTAATTCCATTTTTACATCATTGATCGTCAATCGTATCAATTTGAATGGCCACCGGCGGGGAAAAGCCAGAAACTAGCGATCCGGCAACAACCTCCGCCGGTGGAAATCAAAAAGGCGAGAAACCAGCTGCTTCGTCTTCCAGCTCGTCGGAGTCGTCATGGGGGGAACCGGTGGAGAAATCCAGTCCGCCGACGGACGACCCGGAGGCGTACCGGATCCCGTCGGAGGTGTTCTCGAGGACGAAATCGTCGACGCCGCAGGAGTGGAGCGTGGCGTCGAACGAGTCGCTGTTCAGCATCCAGATGGGGAACATGAGCTTCACTAAGGACCAGGCCTTTTTAATGGAGAAGTCTGCAGAGTTGGGCTACGACCCAAATTACCCCATGGGCCTAGGCCCAATGTCGAGCCCAAAGCGAGAACACCGCCCGCCCAAGACCAATGCTAGCAGCCCAAGTCCGAAGAGTGAAGAAACGACGTCGTCGCAGTTGCCTGCTGCGCAGCCAAAGTCGGGCGGGTCGGGTTTGGGCGAGTCAAAGGAAAACGGTAATCATCATGATACGGGTACAGCGGTGCACCTGACCCATGTTACTAAGGACCCGTCTTTTGAATCCACTAGCTTTCGCCGGAGCTCAAACGCTAGCGGAACCAGCGTCAAATCCTTCGCCTTCCCAATGTAATCATCAACCCCCCTGTATTCATCCTTCAATTTCTGGTTATATTTTTGAACGGGGATTATTACAGATTGACAGGAGAAGCAGATCGGTCACAACCTTCGCACTCGCATCAGGCGACGCCTCAGACAGCGCAACAAGAGGCGGCGCCGCCGAAATCAGATCAGGACAACAACAATGATCAGCCGCCGCAGCCGGCGACGGCGAAATCGGCGGACAATAAAGGGAATAATCAAAATGGTACGGGCGGCGGTGGTAGTAAATGGTTTTCTTGCTTCCCTTGTTGCCCTTCACGCGCTTCTTAAGCAAAGAGAGAAAAAGGGGGTAAAAAATTAGGGTAAACAAAATTCATATACAATTGGAAGTTGCTATCTTAAGCAGCGAACTTGGTGTAGAGTGGTGGTTGTTTGTGTTTCAATCTGATTTTGGACAATGATTAATAATGAGAGAGGTTTGGGCTATTAATTATTATGCTACTTAAGTTTTTTATGATTTTGTTTGCTTAACTTAAATCTAGAGATAATATGAAAAATATATAAATAATCATCAAGTTGACTAATGAACATAATTATAATTCTGGAGATTCGCGAAGGAGAGGTTTAAGCGTTGCTTGACGCTCTTAGATGGGTGGCAGAGAGTGGTTTTGATGCGGTTCAATTCGAAGTTGATTCAGATGAGGTGACACGGGGTTTCGTAGCATCATCGAGATGAGCCGTAAATTGTTGGATACTCAGGATGCTCTTTGAGTTAGGAAGCTTGCTCAACAATCTTTTTCTTTTGCATCACCGTTTGTTGGGTATGCTCAACAATCTTTTGGGATACTCAGATGCTCTTTGAGGTTAGGAAGCTTGCTCAACAATCTTTTTCTTTTGCATCACCGTTTGTTGGGTATGCTCATCCGGTTTGGCTCGAAAGTACACTTGCTAATATGTGTATGAACATAAATAGTTAATAATATGAGCATGACATTTCACTAAAAAAAATATAATTACAAGTTTCTAATTTTCAAACTTTACGTCATTCCCATCTTCGGACTTGGGCTGCTAGCATTGCTCTTGGGTGGGCGGTGTTCCCGCATTAGTATTCAAAAACCACTTATAGATAAGAAACATGTGTCCATTATACACAAAATCATATTCTTCTCTTAAACTATCACCCGCTTCTCGATGTCATCCCATATAAACCTCACTATTGTTTCGACCACATTCTTCTTCTCAACCAGACACCATCAATCAATCTACATACCTTCTCGTGGAAGTCGTATTTCAAAGCATCAATGGAGGACTTGGTTGGTTTAGATTGGGTTAGGTTATGTTTGATTGGTTAATTGGGTTGGGTTTAGGGTGGATTGAGTGACGTGACAATGTGATGTAAAAAATATGTTGAACTTAAAGGAGGACATTGAATAGAGACTTATGGAATAATGAGTGTGTTAACAAATTTAATAGGTTAATGACCAATTTAGAAAGATTATTGACTATTATGTTGCAAACCTATACGTTAATGACCAAAATAGACATTAAGCCGTGAAACAAGGGTTTTCACTTTTCAATAGGGTTTTAATTTTGAATCTGGCTTGTTCTAAAACTGGAATCCAGAAACATAAAACACAGTAAAAGAACGGAACCAGAGGGGGACAGTTCTCGATCGCCATAGCCAGAGTCCATAGCACATTTGCTGCTCATATCACGAGTGTGAAGGGAGCAGTGAGGTGCTTCAAAAACTTCCCGTCTTACGTTCATTTCTGATTTCTTCTTCGTTAGGGTTTTATTCGTGCTCACAGTCATCTGGTCATCTGGTCATTGTCATCTTTGCTACAGTTATAAAGGAGAAGAAGCAGAAGAAGAGGAAGTCAAAGATGCACGCTCCAGTTCTGGTTCTCAGTAAGATCGATCTCTCTTGCTTGAGCTAACTTGTTAGCTTCTTATTCTCATTTGAGCTTCCTCCAACTGCTGCATCTGGACCTCCAAACTGACTTGGACTGTGGTCTTTTGATATTTTCACCTGCTTTGAGGGATTTAGTATTGTTCAATAGTAACGTGTCGTTTTTTATTACCCTGAACAGAGGATTCCTTGAAACGCGAGTCCGGACAGATGGTTCACCATGCCAATATCCAGGCCTCAAAGGTAATTAGAAATTTGTTCCATTGTAGGTCTTGTTAGCGATTCTAGTGAGTTCTTGATTGACTTTCCTTCATCTGAAGCCAAGCTTTATCTAGCGATGTAAATTAGCATTAGTATTTATATACTTCTCCAGCTGATTAGAACTCCGAATCACAATTCTTCTTGGTGGATGTCTTCTTATTTATATTCATTCATTCATCTGAAAAACAAGACAAGTCTTGGTTTGGTTTTAGATCTCTAGATTTGCACAGGACAAGTTCATATTTTTATTATTCTCCTTATCTTTTTCATTGTTTGTCTGACTATGGCCTGCATGATTTGTCACATTAGGCCGTTGCTGATATCATCCGCACGACATTGGGTCCTCGGTCTATGTTGAAAATGCTCCTTGATGCTTCTGGAGGTAAGCAGTTTGCTCTTCTAAGGCTCTGTTGTGTATTCACAAAGGCACACTTTGCATGTTTGCTTTCAGTGTAATAAGCTTGCATTGCTCCCTGAGCCGCAAATCGAAATGGTCCCTCCTAATGTCGAACTTATTCATTTGTTTTATCAGCATTTATTGTACATAACCTCATCTAAAAGCAAAGTGAATTAAATTTCTAATGTTTTGGTTGGTTGCATGGTGTTGATGAGTTTTCACCACAACATCCTGATTAATATGTTCTCTAATAGGGATTGTTGTCACCAACGATGGAAATGCAATTTTGCGTGAGTTGGATCTTGCTCATCCAGCAGCAAAGGTACAAATGCAATTGTACTAATGCATGCATTTCAAAGACCTGTACTTCCCCAAAAACAAATTATGTCCATTGTTCCACACTTTACCGTCTTCCTTGATTCTTGATACTGGTGTCTACAATGTCATATCTCAGCAGTATGTAGTTATTCAAGATGTAAACTATGGATTCTACTTCTACATGGAGTTTTCTTTTAGCAATTTTCCTGGACAAGAATTAACTTGTTTTGCTAAACATTGCCCTGATTCTACTATATCAACAGTCTATGATTGAGTTGAGTCGTACCCAAGATGAAGAAGTGGGAGATGGAACAACATCAGTGATAGTCCTTGGTAGGTTTATAAGTTCAGTCTGATGATGGTGAAACTCATAATTAATTGTTTTCATGTGCATGATATGTATTTCAAATATATTTCAGCTGGGGAGATGCTCCATGTTGCGGAAGCCTTCATTGACAAAAATTATCACCCCACGGTCATATGCCGAGGTAGGTCACGTGAGGCACTTCCTTTAAGATGCGAGTAGTTAGCTGCAAATGACTTTTCTAATTATTCACTACTTTTTCTACAGCATACAACAAAGCTCTGGAGGATGCTATTGCTGTGCTTGATAAAATTGCTATTACTATTGACGTTAATGACCGTAAGTTGCTTAGGTTTTGATTTATATATTACCGCTCATTCAAGAATTTTACAAGGATGGTAAATATTACAAATGTTTTTTTGTCCGACATTAATTGGCTAACATTTGTATCTTGTTGTTTCTGCATACTTTCCTTACATTGCTTTTAGTATGAATGGCCCACACTTAGTTACATAAAAGCAAAGAATGAATGATGCACTCGCATACATCTTTAGCTATACAGGGTGAGTGAAGTAGTGATAAATTCTTGGCTGTCATTCTGATCACAGTGTCATATGTAATTTTGGCAGGTGGAGCAATGTTGAGCCTGGTAAAGAGCTGCATTGGAACAAAATTCACTAGTCAGTTTGGAGACTTGATTGCTGTGAGTTACTTATGAGCCTTAGATTCTATCCTTGGGGCTGTCTTAACATGAGTGTTTGAATATTTGTTTTCCATTTTTAATGTGGGAGTGTGCATCAACGTTTTGCAAAACTTGGTTTACTGATGCACTTGGTGATAATATTTCTACCCTATTTCCAGCCAGTGACATTCTGTCCTTTGTCAATGTGTCAACTTATTTCTATTGCTTGATATTTGAAGGATCTTGCAATTGATGCTACCAAAACTGTCGGTGTCGACCTCGGCCAAGGTTTGCGTGAAGTTGATATCAAGAAGTATATTAAGGTTGAAAAAGTTCCTGGTGGCCAGCTAGAGGATTCCAAAGTTCTTAAAGGTGTTATGTTTAATAAGGATGTGGTGGCTCCTGGAAAAATGAGAAGAAAGATTGTTAATCCACGCATCATTCTTCTTGATTGTCCATTGGAATACAAAAAAGGTGAGAATCAAACAAATGCTGAGCTGGTGAACGAAGAAGATTGGGAACTTCTGCTGAAAATGGAAGAGGAATACATTGAGAATATCTGTGTGCAGATTCTCAAGTTCAAACCAGACTTGGTGATCACTGAAAAGGGTCTTAGCGATTTGGCATGCCACTATTTTAGCAAGGCTGGCGTTAGTGCAATAAGAAGGCTGAGGAAGACCGACAATAACCGAATTGCTAAGGCATGTGGTGCTGTTATTGTTAACAGACCTGATGAGCTGCAAGAGTCTGATGTTGGTACTGCAGCTGGGCTATTTGAGGTTAAGAAGATTGGCGACGAGTTCTTCTCCTTCATTGTTGACTGCAAAGATCCAAAGGCATGTACTGTTCTCTTGAGGGGTGCCAGCAAGGATCTCCTGAATGAGGTGGAAAGAAACTTACAGGTAATTATCAATATATTTAGCTTGTTGATTGTTTATTATGTTCTCGATAGGACAATAGCTATGTTAAGTGGCCTCATTTTCTTGTAATTACAAGGATATGGATAATGAGTGTTCTATATGATACAGGATGCCATGGGTGTGGCCAGAAACATACTTAAGAACCCAAAACTTGTTCCTGGTGGTGGTGCTACTGAGTTAACTGTATCTGCTACTCTAAAGCAGAAGAGTTCATCTGTAGAAGGCATCGAAAAGGTACTGAAACTTCAGTGTGCTGACATGATTTTTTTTATATATATTAATGTTCTTCTTCTTACCTTGTGATGTTTGTATTGCAGTGGCCTTATGAAGCAGCAGCTATAGCTTTCGAGGCAATTCCACGAACTTTGGCCCAAAACTGTGGTGTTAATGTGATTCGCACGATGACTGCACTGCAAGGGAAAGTACGACTACTTCTCTTTCTATAAATCTTCAAGTATTTGTTTTACCTTGTATGTGTGCTGATGACGTGTCCCCTTGATTGACCTCTTTGTTCAGCATGCTAACGGCGAAAATGCATGGACTGGCATAGACGGCAACACTGGTGAAATTACCGACATGAAAGAGAGGAAGGTATGGAATGCCAGATTTCTGCCTCCTGTGATTGCTCAGTCTTTCCATTGAAAGAGATCTCTACTACATATGCTATATGTTAAAGTTTCGTTCATGGCCAGATTTTTCTAGGTTTACTCAAAATTAGGCCAGAGTTTGTGGTTCAATATTTCCTTCAAACTTGTCCAGAAGGAGATTGAATCTTTCTGTAAATCATGTATTTCTGTACAACCCACATCCCTCCAGCCATGTCAGTTTGTTCAAGTTCTTTAGTAATCGTCCTGAGAAGCCTGATAAGTGATAACCGTACTGTTGTTTTATCAGATATGGGATGCTTACAACGTGAAGGCACAAACCTTCAAGACCGCAATCGAAGCAGCTTGCATGCTTCTGAGGATCGATGACATTGTTAGTGGAATCAAAGAAAAACAGGCCCCTGGAGCTGGTCCATCCAAGCCACAGATCGAGACCGAGGGGGATGCTGACGGCGAACAGATTCTTCCCGACTGAAAAGCTGTATGTTTAACCGTTTGTGTTAATCTGCTCGAGACACCTGATGAGGAAAGCTTTTGTTTTCTCGTCCTGATCCCCACGTATCTCGAGCATATTTCAAGACTCCTGTGTGTACTGATCCATGCTACTCTGAGTGTTGTTTGATTTATGTTATCTACTGTGACAGATTAGCTATGGACAGCTGGTTAGATTTACAGTGTGTAGCTTCTGGTTATTATCCAGAAGCAATTTTGAATCAGAAAGTTTTTATATATCGTTTTGTTTACTGTTTCTCCTTTTACATCGTTCCTATACCTTCGAAGTGCATAATGATAATCAACAGCAACAAAGAAGAATAACAGATGAACTCAGAATCAGAGTCAGAGCTGAGATTATTTCTGCAGATTGGATACAAAACTGGAAGCTGCAAAAGCAGCAGAGCCACCAAGAACAGAGACGAGAGCCACAACGGTCTGAAGAACAACCTCAAAACAAATTTATTCTTGCAACACTCGATGTGAGAACCGTAGACTGCGAATGAAACACTATCATCATCATAGTTGTACCTATACAACTTACCGTCAGCTTCACTGATGAAGTAAATGCTTTTTCTCTTGAACTTGTTCGCTAGCACAACATCCAATGCAATTCTTTGATGTCGAGTAGTCGGAAAAGAATGCCCTGTCACCGAGATCATTCACCTCTTCCAACCTCCTCGTCTCCACGTCCAACTTGTACGCTCTTATGTACGTGACAATGTCCGCCTCAGGATGATCCCTACACCACCCTACGAAATATTGATGAAAGAACAAAAGCTCACCACATGATCCAACGAACCTGCGCCTCATGCTCGCTTTTCCTCTAATTGTATAGCTCGGAAACAGCTATACTTTGATAGTGTATTTTGGTTCTATCTCAATCTCAACAAAGCTCGACAACATCACAGTCCCGTAAAAAGTTTGCCTTTGCAAGAAACAGCTTCTTGTACATTCGAATTCGAATCCTCTTGACCTATCGTCCATTCTTCATCACCAACTCGACAATAAACCGCGACTTCCATGTTGTCGTTCGTCGTCATTGTCTCCTTGAATTGAACCAAAAACAATGACTAGAAGCTGGGAGTGTTGGGCAGTGGACTGATGATCATAGTTGATGTATCATGTATGTATCCAATAAAGCACACTCGTAACTGGTACAATACTTCTGTTCCTCTCAATCTTTACTCCTTCTTTCTCTTTTGCATTTCTTGATACACAAGTAACTATCTGTCAATCTCATTTCCAGATTTCCAGCCTCAAGGCAGCTCTAGCAAGAAAAGAAGAGATGGACCAATCCCAACATTGCGGATCAAGCACCCTTGAACGATTCGGATTGAGGATCGGTGGAGCATCTCCTCCCCAGCACAGCTGGCATGGCGGTATGTAAGAAAAAGCTATCACATTGGCTGCACTCCACTCTTTGATCCCAACTAATAAACCTTTCTTTCTTGCTTTACACTCCACTCTTTGCAGGCATCGAAGAACTCGCTATTCATGCTACGCAGACGAAGCCTGGACCCCCACTATCCACGAGCGGAAGACGAGAAGGAGTCGCTCTCGCTCTCGTATTCAGGCGTGTGGGTGAACAAGGAACCCACCATTGATGAATGGGGAAGTAATGGAAACTGCAGATATCCATCTCACCCTGGTTTCGCTCGGATCTATCCTGAACAACAATCCTTTCATAAACCTGCAGCAATCTACAGAAAGGAATTCGAATCTTCCTAGGATGACCACCAGCCAGCAGCCTTCCTACTCTTTCAGCTTCTAAGCTAAAAAAAGGCCAAGTCCTCAAGACCACCACAGAGACCAGGTGAAAAAACCAAACATCCATTCCATAACAAAAGATCATTCCTTTTACAATGTTTGACTGTAATTCTCTTCTGGTTTGAAATTGCAGGAGTATGACCCGTCGTTGATTCCTTCACCAGCATCAGCAAGTACTGAAAACAAGATAGCAAGTCAGGGACTGAAGAAGCGGGAAGCAGGAAGCTCCTTTTTATGATTCAGTTTTAGAGAACAAAGAAAGAAACGCAGAAAATATGAAAAATTTGTTGCAGATAGTTCGATTCTCTCCTTTTTCTTGTGTTTCCCCTGTTCTTGAATCTACGGCGGCGGCTGATTTCTTGCTGCCGTCACAGCTGGTATTAGCCCCCTGTCGGACTTCTCCGTCGCTGACGGTCTGCAGCTCTCCGTCTGCCTTTTCTTCAATCAATGGATCTCCTCCTTCTCCTTTATTGAATGATTCAACTTCTGTTTAAAATTCATCCAGAGCGACGGAATACGAGGAGGAAGAAGAGGTAGAAGGATTCTTCGGCGTCGGAGGAGGTGAATCGGGGGATAAAACCAGAGAAAGAAACGCTGGCACGTGAAAAGCACGCACGCGCGTGTACATGCGCACGTGTAAAACACGCACCAGAAACCCACGCGCACGGGATACTTTGCCCACTCGCAAAACTAGAGCGTGATAAGTACGCGCGCGTGTACTACACGCGTAAAACTTTCCGGGTCGGCTATTTTTGGTCGGGTCGGGTCATAACTATATAAGGCCTAGGCCTTTTAGGCGGTACGTTGCGGGCCTAGAAAAAAATTTTGGGCCAAACTGAAGTCGGGTCGGCCGTCTTTTAAAAAGCCACAAAATGGGGTCGGAGCTGGCTCAACCCAAAACAACCTCCGAAAAAAATACCCACTTACAAGACGACGTCGTTTTGTGAAAAAAGCGTATGGGCCTCATATACCGCAGTATTGTGGGCCTGGGTAAAAATATATTGGGCCTATCGAGTTTGGGTCAGCCTAATTCTCGGACCCCCTCTGAAAAATACCCAGGCTGGAACGACGTCGTCTTAATGGAAGAAATTCCGCCGTTTTAAGAGGTTTTCATAGGGTTTTAATTTTGAACCCGGTCTGTTCTAAAACAGGAATCCAGAAACATAATAAAACACAGTAAAAGAATCGAGCTCAAGGGAGACAGTTCTCGATCGCCATAGCCACAACAATCCATCGCACATTCGCTGCTCATCTCAAAGACTGTGAAGGGAGCAGTGAGGTGCTTCAAACCTTCCCGTCTTACATTCATTTCTGTTCTTCTACGTTAGGGTTTTATTCGTGCTTACAGTCATCTTTGCTGCAGTGATAAAGTAGAAGAAGCAGAAGAAGTTAAAGATGCACGCTCCAGTTCTTGTTCTCAGTAAGATCGATCTCTCGTGCTTGAGCTTACTTGTTAGCTTCTTATTCTCATTTGAGCTTCCTCCAACTGCTTTGAGCCGCATCTGGACCTCCAAACTGACTTGGATTATGGTCTTTTGATATGTTCTCCTGATTTGAGGATTTAGTATTGAACAATAGTAACGTGTGATTTTGATTACCCTGAACACAGAGGATTCCTTGAAACGCGAGTCTGGACAGAAGGTTCACCATGCCAATATCCAGGCCTCAAAGGTAATTAGAAGAATTTGTTCCATTGTAGGTTTTGTTAGCGATGTAAATTAGCATTAGTATTTGTTTGCTTCTCCAGTTGATGAGAACTCCGAATCACAATTCATCTTGGTGAATGCCTATTCATTCATCTGAGAAAAAAAAACACAAGTCTTGTACAGTTCAACTTTATGTGATTTTAGATTTCTAGATTTGCACATGACCAGTTCATATTTTTGTTCTTCTCCTTATCTTTTTCATTGTTTGTCTGACTATGTCCTGCATGATTTGTCACATTAGGCTGTCGCTGATATTATCCGCACGACATTGGGTCCTCGGTCTATGTTGAAAATGCTCCTTGATGCTTCTGGAGGTAAGCAGTTTGCTCTTTTAAGGCTCTGTTGTGGATTCACAGAGGCAAACTTTGCATGTGTGCTTTCAGTGTAATAAAGCTTGCATTGCTCCCTGAGCCGCAAATCGAAATGGTCCCTCCTAATGTCGAACTTATTCATTTGTTTTATCAGCATTTATTGTACATAACCTCATCTAAAAGCAAAGTGAAGTAAATTTATCATGTTTTGGATAGTTGGATGGTGTTGAGGAGTTTTCACCAGAACGTGCTAATTAATATGTTCTCTACCAGGGATTGTTGTCACCAATGATGGAAATGCAATTTTGCGTGAGTTGGATCTTGCTCATCCAGCAGCAAAGGTACATATATATTCATTCCTTCCAATCGTTTATCATAGTGGTGGTACAAATGCATGCATTTCAAAGACCTGTACTACCACGGAACCCTATTTATGTCCATTGTTCTATGCTTCATCGTCTGCCTTTGTTTTTGGTACTAGTGTCTACTATGTCATTTCTTGGCAGTATGTAATAGTTCAAGATGTAAACTATGCATTCTACTTCTACTTGGAGTTTCCTTTTAGAATTTTCCCTGGACAAGTATTAACTTGTTTTGCTAAGCATTGTCCTGATTCTACTATATTGACAGTCTATGATTGAGTTGAGTCGTACGCAAGATGAGGAAGTGGGAGATGGAACAACATCAGTTATAGTCCTCGGTAGGTTTATAAGTTCAATCTGATGATGGTGAAACTCATAATAAGTTGTTTTCATGTGCATGATATGTATTTTAATTATATTTTCAGCTGGGGAGATGCTCCATGTTGCGGAAGCCTTCATTGACAAAAATTATCACCCCACAGTCATATGCCGAGGTAGGTCACGTGAGGCACTTCCTTTAAGATGCGAGTAGTTAGCTCCAAATGACTTTTCTAATTATTCTCTACTTTTTCTACAGCATACAACAAAGCTCTGGAAGATGCTATTGCTGTGCTTGATAAAATTGCTATGACAATTGACGTGAATGACCGTAAGTTGTTCTCTTTACATTGCGTTTAGTATGAATGGCCCGCGCTTAGTTCCATTAAAGCAGAGGATGAATGATGCACTTGAATACATCTTTAACTAGTCTGCAGCAAATGCTGCTTCTCCTTCAGGTGGGAATCATTGATAAATTTTTTGCTGTCATTCTGATTATGTGTCATATGGAAATTTTTGGCAGGTGGAACGATGTTGAGCCTGGTAAAGAGCTGCATTGGCACAAAATTCACTAGTCAGTTTGGAGACTTGATTGCTGTAAGTTACTTATAAGCTTTAGATTCTATCCTTGGGGCTGTCTTAACATGAGTGTATGAATAAGTGTTTTTCATTTTTAATGTTGGGGTGTGCATCAACGTTTCGGAAAACTTGGTTTACTGATGCACTTGGTTATACTTCTTTACCTCATTTCCAGCTTCAGTGACATCTTTTTTCCTTTCTCAGTATGTTAACTTATTTCTATGGCTTGATATTTGAAGGATCTTGCAATTGATGCTACCAAAACTGTCGGTGTCGACCTCGGCCAAGGTTTGCGTGAAGTTGATATCAAGAAGTATATTAAGGTTGAAAAAATTCCTGGTGGCCAACTAGAGGATTCCAAAGTTCTTAAAGGTGTTATGTTTAATAAGGATGTGGTGGCTCCTGGAAAAATGAGAAGAAAGATTGTTAATCCACGCATCATTCTTCTTGATTGTCCATTGGAATACAAAAAAGGTGAGAATCAAACAAATGCTGAGCTGGTGAAAGAAGAAGACTGGGAACTTCTGCTGAAAATGGAAGAGGAATACATTGAGAATATCTGTGTGCAGATTCTCAAGTTCAAACCAGACTTGGTGATCACTGAAAAGGGTCTTAGCGATTTGGCTTGCCACTATTTTAGCAAGGCTGGTGTTAGTGCAATAAGAAGGCTGAGGAAGACCGACAATAACCGAATTGCTAAGGCATGTGGTGCTGTTATTGTGAACAGACCAGATGAGCTGCAAGAGTCTGATGTTGGTACTGCAGCTGGGCTATTTGAGGTTAAGAAGATTGGCGACGAGTTCTTCTCCTTCATTGTTGACTGCAAAGATCCGAAAGCGTGTACTGTTCTCTTGAGGGGTGCCAGCAAGGATCTCCTGAATGAGGTGGAAAGAAACTTACAGGTAATTATCAATATATTTGGCTTGTTGATTATTTACTATGTTCTCAATAGGACAATAACTATGTTAAGTGGCCTCTAATCCCCAACTTTTTTGTCGCTTTTTCGTTAATATTAGTGCTTACCTCATTTTCTTGTAATTACAAGTATATGGATAATGAGTGTTCTATGATACAGGATGCCATGGGTGTGGCCAGAAACATACTTAAGAACCCAAAACTTGTTCCTGGTGGTGGCGCTACTGAGTTAACTGTATCTGCTACTCTAAAGCAGAAGAGTTCGTCTGTAGAAGGCATTGAAAAGGTACTGAAACGTCATGAAAGATTTGAGATATAGATTAATGTTCTTCTTCTTACCTTGTGATGTTTGTATTGCAGTGGCCTTATGAAGCAGCAGCTATAGCTTTTGAGGCAATTCCACGAACTTTGGCCCAAAACTGTGGTGTTAATGTGATTCGCACAATGACTGCACTGCAAGGGAAAGTACGACTACTTCTCTTTCTATTAATCTTCAAGGATTTGTTTTATCTTAAATGTGTGCTGATGACGTGTCCCCTTGATTGACCTCTTTGTTCAGCATGCTAACGGCGAAAATACATGGACTGGCATTGACGGCAACACTGGTGAAATTACCGACATGAAAGGGAGGAAGGTATGGAATGCCAGACTTCTGCCTCTTGTGATTGCTCAATCTTTCCATTGGAAGGGATCTCTACAACATATACTATATGTGAAAGTTTTGTTTATGGCCAAATTTTTCTAGGTTTACTCAAAATTAGGCCAGATTTTGTGGTTTCGATATTTCCTTGAAAGTTGTCCAGAAGGAGATTGAATCTTTCTGTAAATCATGTCTATCTGTACAACCCATATCCCTCCAGCCATGTCAGTTTGTTAAAGTTCTTCAGTTTAGAAATAAACCACGTGGAGAAGTCGATGTAATCGTCCTGAGAAGCCTGATAACTTTGCTGTTGTTTTATCAGATATGGGATGCTTACAACGTGAAGGCACAAACCTTCAAGACCGCAATTGAAGCAGCTTGCATGCTTCTGAGGATCGATGACATTGTTAGTGGAATCAAGAAGAAACAGGTCCCTGGAGCTGGTCCATCCAAGCCACAGATCGAGACAGAGGGAGATGCTGATGGCGAACAGATTCTTCCCGACTGAAAAGCAGAATGTTTAACCGTTTGAGTTAATCTGCTCGAGACACCTGATGACGGAAGCTTTTGTATCTCGAGAATATTTACACTGACTCCTGTGTGTACTGCTCCATGCTACTCTGAGTGGTGTTTGATTATCTACTGTGACAGAGATTAGCTATGCTTAGCTGGTTAGATTAAAAAGTTTGTAGCTTCTGTTTATTATCCAGAAACAATTTTGAACCAGAAGTTTTATATATCGTTTATGTTGCCTCCTTCTACATTGTTCCTATATATATGAAGTGATAATATTCAACAGCAACAAAGAAGAATAACAGATGGACTCAAAATCAAAGTCAGAGCTGAGATTATTTCTGCAGGTTGGATACAAAACTGGAAGCAGCAAAAGCAGCAGAGCCACCAAGAACAGAGACAAGTGCCACAAGTGTCTGAATAACAACCTCCCAAGGGTAATCCTCAGGGACCAAGTAAACACAAGCAGGACCCAAAAGCAGCAGTCCCAAGCTGAGAGTGAAGAGCGAAGCAGGAGTTGCAGGGTCAGTAGCAGCAGAGAGAACCCCAAGCTCCTCAGCCTTGGAGAGAAGACCCAGCTTCTCAATTGAGGACAGAGATAAGCCGAACTTCTCGGCAGCCGAGAGGAGGCCAGCTTTCTCGGCTTTGGTGAGCAGCTTCAGCTGCTCCACCCTCGTGAGAAGCTTCACCGAAGTGGTGGTGCCCTGCAGAGATGAGGTACGCAGATCTGTGAGAAATGAGAATTCGAGTTTTGACGGAAATGTAGTTATTTACAGACCTTCTTGGTGCTGATGGTTTTGAGAGCGGGCAATGGGGGCTTCTGGGCAGCTGCTGTGGGCTTGAGGAGGACGTGTTTAGGAGATATTCTGGTGATGCTGCGTCCGTAGCTTGTTGTGGGCATCATTGTTATCATCATCTTGTTCTTCGTCTGTGGATTATGATTCTGCTGCTGCTGCTTCTTGTTCTTGTTCTTGTTATGCTGATTGATTGGAATGTGTGACTGAGAGAGGAACACAAGCCCATCACAAAGGGGAACTTTTTGGTACTCCACGTGGCGTATTATTGCTGGCCTCTTGATGCATCCACTTGCTTTGATTTCTTACTTTACAGCCGTACGATTAAAACCCAGAAGGAGGTAAAAAAAAAAGACAAAAAGAATACGCATCCAGGGAATCAAACTCTGGTCAGTACCGTGGGAGGGTACTATGATACCACTACACCAGATGCGCTTAATGTTTTCATTGTTGATTTTTCTTATTAGGTTCAATGATGCAAGTATTACTAATAAGTAATAATATGCAGGAAAAAAATCATGGTTTTGTTCCGTTAAAAGTTAATAGTCAATATATTACGTTATAATATTCTCGATTTATCTCTCGTACTACTACTAATATTAATATTGTATTCAAATTAACAGTCGAAAACTTCTTGTAACTTTTTTGTTAACTTGACGTCAAAGTGTCCAATCAATTTGAGTCATAATACATTTGGTAGAGGTCTATACATATCGCTAACTAACTGTTTTGGAAGAACAGTCAACAACACAGAGAATTAGATGTAACGAGTCTCTGCTGACTAATCAACTTTCCGAAAACTCAAAAGAAATAGTAAAAAAATTGCCACAAGATACGCTGTATTTTCGATTGATGGTACAATAGTCTGGTAATTAAAGAAAAGGATAAGACATACAACGAACAGTAAAAGATTTGCCAGAAGATGATTCGATTGATGTTACAACAATCTCCTAATTAAAGGAAAGGATAGGATTAGGGCCAAAAATCAGCGCGATTGCGGCTAACTGCACCGCATTTTTGTCCAATATTGCTAACCAAAATCGTAGTGCGGTTATGCGGTTGGGCTAGTGGTTAACCACATAACTTAACTCAAAATTTCATAGATTACAAACCTATTCAAGACAACTAAGAGTGTAAGATGAGTTAGGATATGACATAAGTCATGAGTCTTAATTTCTATATTATATTGATCATATTAGAGTTGGAATCCCGAGTCATAAGCTTTAGAAACATTCGGTTGAATATTAAGATTTCACATGTGTCATGTGAAAAAACAATATGCAGACACTGAATATACTTTAACTCCATTGTAATAAATTCTTTTTTTTTTTTTCGGGACATCTCCAGTAGAGATATTGTAGACCGTGAACCATCCTAGGAGCTAAAAAGAAAAGGAAAAGGAAGGAAGAAGGGAAGGGAGGGAGAGGGCCGGAGGGTTGGGGGGGGGTGGAAATTTATCCACCAATTAAGTTATACTCGTGATGGTCTTAAATTAATTTGGCCAAGAGAATTTGGTAGAAAGGCCAAAGCCTCTTTGGCCAGGTTGTGTGCCACCGTGTTTTTAGTCCTCGGGATAGTTTTGTACTCTAGGAAAACAAACTCATTAATCAACTGTCTAACCTCAATAACAATTGCTCCAGCAGAGGAGTGTAGGGCTTTCCCCTGCGCAATTTTAGTTTTAACTTGTTGAGCATCCCCATCAATCACAACGTTTTTTGAAATTCGAATCCAAACACCATTGCAGGGCTTCCCTAATCGCCAGACATTCAATGGTAAAAGGGTCAGTGATTCCAACAAAGTACCTCCCCCCTGCAAAAATGTGTAACCCATTAGGATCCCTAACAATGAAACCAATTGCCCCCCCTACATTTTTAGTAGTAGCCCCATCCACTTGGACCCAAAGAGCATTACTAGTCCTCACCCCTTTGCACAGTGGTCTATTTACTTGTTCTATATTTGTGATTTGTACCACCTGGCTTGGGTTGGAACTGGAGAAGTTCTCGAGTTGTTCCTTTAACATAAAGAAAAATTGTTCCGAGATTTTTTCCGGGGAATCTTGTATAAACTTGAAAACTACTAAATTCCTTGATTTCCATAACCTCCACCAGAAAAGAATGAAAGATACTCTTAGACTCATGTGTTCTCTAGATAACCTCCTCCATGCGTAGACAAAGGAAGGACCTTTGTAGTTCTGAATAGGAAGGTTGCATACTTTAGCTACCTTGATTGCCAGTATACAGTCAAAAAATAGATGGTCAATTGTTTCTTCCTCGTCCCAACATACCGGGCATAAAGTTGGAATGTCAAGACCTCTATAAAAAAGTTCTGCTCGTACGGAAGAGATCTCTGTAGAATTCTCCAGAGGAAAAAATGAAAATTTGGTTGAATTTCAATTTTCCAAATGCCTTTCCAGACTTTAGAGTCCACCACATCAATTGGCTCAAATTGTGGAGGCTCAGCTAAATTTTTTTTGCTACCTCGTACCCCGAATGAACAGAGTAATCTCCCGAGGCCGCAAACTGCCAAATCATCTTATCCATTACTTGTCTCTGGGGAATTGGAATGGATAGAATTTGATTGACTGAATCCTCACTAAAGATATTTTAAGTTTATTGTGATCCCAAATGTCGTTATCAATGAAACCAGCTACCGAGAACGGGATATCTGTAATTGGATCCCTCATGTTTAACAGTGGGGCGGAAGGGGGAAAAGATGGAATCCAATGGTCCAGAAAGGGGTTAATTTGTCTTCCATCTCCGCCACCTATACCCAATTTTAATGATTTCTCTTCCTTTGAGAATGCCTCTCCATCCCCAAGAAGGGTTCGAGCCTTTTCCAGCTTGCATTAAGGATGAGTTTGGGAAGTATTTCGCTTCGTAGATTTTTGCTAGGTTAAATTAGTTCGATCAATCAAGATATTTCTAGTTAATACTCGGGGTATATTTTTAGGTGGGTTAAATTTTGTGGTTTTGTTGTGGTTAATTAATTGCGTTGTGGTATATGATAAATAATCACTAACTGCACCACGAACCACAAGTGACCACAAAAATTAGTGCGGTTAGTGGTTAATAGTCATAATCACTAACCAATTCCCACCCCTAACAGGAAAAACAACGAACAATAAAAGATCTGCCACAAAATGCACTGTATTTTCAACTGATGCTACAACAATCTCGTAATTAAAGAAAAGACAAAAACAAACTAACCAACAATAGAGTCACTGAATCTGTATATAAGAAACACACATTTTTCAGACAAAAAACATAATAAGAAACACAAATTTTGTCAATGGAAATATATTAATTACATGCACACAAAAATTTACAACAAAAGACAACATTAATTAATTTAATTCCACCTTTCCTAAATATCAAAATTAATTACTTACCATAAATATCACTTTCCAAAATTACCATTTCCCCCCCAATTTAAACCAATCAGCACAACTAATCATCCAAACCGAATCTACTTTTCATAACCTCCGACGAAGATGATTCTTCACGCAGTCACCGTCATCGTCGCCGTTCTGTTGCCGGCGGCACTAGTCGCGGAAGTGAAGGGCAACTCCGACGGAGATGCGTTGTTGAAATTCAAACAGGGCCTAACTAATTATCCCCAAAATTTGTTTGGTAGTTGGAATCCGACCGCCCCTAATCCTTGCCGATGGTCCCACGTCGGCTGTGACTCTGCTAGTCGTGTCACCCGACTGTAATAGTAGCACTTTAATTAATTAATTAATTACTAATTAGCGAAATGTTGCATTGTACTTAACGGTGTTAATTTTGACGGCAGGGACTTGTCGAAGTCTTCTTTGTCTGGAGGATTAGCACCGGGGTTTAATGGAGCTAGTCAATTGGGATATTTGTAAGTGAAATATGATAATTACGCATTAGTTAATCCATCGTCGAGCTTATTGACCGATTCGATAATCGGTCAGTCTTATTAGTTTTATTTGATCATAATTACAACATGGTTGTCGATCTTCTGGCTTAGCAATGCTCCTAGAGGCTAGACGTATACTCTTCTCTGGGTTGTCAAATATTTGTGTATTGTGTTCGTATTTTTATTTGTGATTGTATTTAATTCTTTACGAAAATGAAAATTAACATGAAGTTATTTTGTATTGTGTTCGTATTTTTTTTGTGATTGTATTTAATTCTTACGAAAATGAAAATTAACATGAAGTTTAAGGAATCTAGCGGAGAATAACCTGCGAGGGAATATTCCGTCACAGTATGGCGGCTTGGTGAACCTAGTTGGGCTGGATTTACACAGTAATGGACTTACAGGGACCATTCCGTCATCCTTTGGTAACTTGCAACATCTTCGTTTTCTGTAAGTCCCTGTAATTTTTATGGTAATATTTTATTACAAAAATATGAGTAGTGCATATATTTATTGAATTATTTTTACAAGTTTTGTCATTTAATTTTTTTCTCATAGGTAAAGTGATTTTGAAACTTTAAAATATTACAGATTAATCCTAAAATTTTGAATCGTGTTACGATCTAGTACTGCACTCGCTGACGGCAGCATATCTCGACCATTTTTCCATGTCACCACTAACACATCATAAAAAATATATAATCAAATTTTTCTTATGGTGTGTCAGTGTCTTTTTTGTCATGTCAACATTAACACATCATAAAAAATATCGTATTTTGATGACGTGGAAAATAGTCTAAATATGCTATCACCGAGGCATCGACTACAATAATGATTCATAACATGATTCAAAATTTCAGGATCAATCTGTAATATTTAAAAATATTATGACCACTTTATAACCAAACCGAAAGTTTTGGAACTTTTTTTAATATATTTGTATGAATATTTGACAGGAGACTTGAGCACAATTCATTAACTGGCCCAATCCCAAGAGAACTTGGGAGCTTAAGAAATCTTGTTTCTTTGTGAGTTGTTCGTCACACAAAATTACTTATAAATATTTACCGTTTAATTAATAATAATTTTTCACAATTAATTTTTTTTTTTTAAACTTTTTACAGGGACCTTTCGAACAATAATTTATGTGGATATATTCCTCCTGAACTCTCACACATCCCATCTCTTGAGTAAGTTTCTAATGATCGAATAAAATTGATGATGCGAATTACTATTTTCTAAAATTGATGTGGTTAATCGTAATTAACCACAAATTTGTAAAACTCAACCCAGCTAAAAAACATAACAATTCAACCTACGAGAATTTGCTACAAAGGAGTTAAAGTACATCTCTAATGTTTTTCATGCTTTATTTCTTTGAACCACATTCGAAATCTTGATCATAATCAACTGAATGTTTCGAAAGCTCGCGATTTGGAAATTCCACTTCTATATATTATGATCAATAGAATTTCGAAACCAAGTTGCATGACTTGTATCATATCCTAACTCGTCTTAGACACTTAATTATCTTGTTTAGGTTTGTAAACTTTGAAATTGTGAATTGAAATTGATGATGATTAGTAAACACATATATTACTAAATTTTTATTTATTTTGGTAATATGGTTAACCACTAACCACATTACATAACCGTAACTCAGTTATTGGTCGGCTAACCACACGACAATGTGATTAGGTTATTAATTTTGTTCAAAATTACGATGTGGTTAACCGCACTAATCTTTGCATTCAGTCACAATTGCACTAATTTTCAGTCGGGTGTGGCTATAATGGTGTTCAAAATTAGTACCTAAATGAATGTCAAAATATCATTATTTATAATTAAAAGGGTAATATTAATAAACATAATTTTGCTCCTAATCTTGCAATTGTTGCAATGTGAATGCAGTGTTAGCAATAATAATAGACTCGGAAAGCCTTGCTGATATATATTGGAGAAAATCGTGGAAACGGTGTCGTTCTAATACCAGCATGCCGATTGGAGAAAATTATATTAAATAATCATGAAGACTTTGTTTTAATTTGTATTAACCAAAATGTCTTTGTTTTCTTAAGTTTAATAATTATAATAAATGTATTTGAATAAGCATAATTACATAACATATATAAATTACGCTCTTTTATAAATGTTTCGTTATTCGGGTACAAGTATAAGACACCACTTGAGACTGAATGTTATTGTACATGTCGAATTTTCAAATTGTATCATTTTAACTATGGGTGTTTTTAGGTAGTATGAATACCCGCTATTTAATATGTATACGTATATATGTATGTATCCACTGTTCATACCCAACACGACTTATATGAATTAATAGGATAAATACCCATTATTCATCTTGTATAAGTACACGATTACTCGTACTACCATACGAAATGGGACTCGAAAAATGAAAACAATCCACAAATGAAATAAGTGTCTATTTGGGATGATATGAATAGAATATCGTTTTACTAGAAACATTTATTAAGTCAAAGTAAGGAATTAATTTAAATTCTTGGAAATTTCCACATCCTCACTATATATGAGTCCAATACTCCAATAGCCCCCTTTTTTTTGCGAGAGAAAGATCAATGCATTTAAGAAAGAAGGTTTAAAGATATAAGCAAGTGAGAGTAATCTACTGCACCATGCAAAGGATATAAAGAAAGAGCTTTTTTAACCACAAAGTCAGAAACTTGATTATAATGACGATGAATATAACTTTCAAAAAAAAAAAAAGACGATGAATATAATGAAACGAGTAGTGCGAAAATAGAAGCAATTGGCAAGAACTTCTTCGAAGATGACACCCCAAACTTCAATAGTCCAACAGTCCAACAATCCAATAGTCCATTCACATGCATAAGTCAATAAAGCAATTGATTTTTCCACAAAATGAATCAAAGACCAAAATAACTAATTAAATATAAATCCTTACAAAATATAAAAATCTCACCAAGTGAGAACACACATTTAGAATTTTCAATACTATCTTTGGGTCGAACCCAGAGAAGTAGAATAAACCCAAGTTTAGGCCAAATTCGCCAGACACCGATGTTCACTATGGGTCCTAGCCGCCACTAAGAGGCTAAGGTTGTAACTGACTCTACCCACCAATCGGAGAGTGCCATCACCCTCATACCTCACCAAAAAACTATAAGTAACCCCCGACCTCAGTCAATGAAGGACAAACACATCATCACCAATACACACCTACACTCCCTTGTCCTACTCTGACACCCACACGCCCAAGGAATCCACACACGCCTACATACACCTCCTAGTACTACTCTGTCTCCCATACTAACGTCTCATACAAGGTTACCCCTACAATATTACCATCTTACTACCCCTTTATCTGACAAAATACAAGGTACAATGTTCAGAAGTCAGATAATACTTTCACCGATCCTCCACTCGAACCAACTAATTGATATCAACCCAGACTCTTTGTCATGAAACAAACTAACAAAGGAAAAAATCCCCTACGCCAAGCCTTGGTATCCAAGTCAACGGCTGAAGTAGTCAACGTTTGCGCTTCCCTATGCCAAGCCAACCAATGATAACTGGTGAGAGAAATTTCCACGCCAATCTAAGCCTACACGTCATCCATACTTAACGATGGACGGTCCCGATCTCGCTATATTCTCTTATTTGTTAATAAAAGAGAAAATAGCACTTTTCCCCCTCTACTTTACCAACTTAACAAATAGCCCCATATACTATAAATCAGTCATTTTACCCCTCCTACCTACTTTGTCCACTTTGCCGTTTTGGTCCTTCCATTTCAACTTTCGTCTTCTTAACATTAAATCTTGACATATTCATTAAAAAAACATTAAATCTTTTTTTTTTATCAAGGTTGTATAAGTATATATAAACAGAAGCCAAAGGCAGGTCCCAAAAGAAGCAGAGTTGTGGTTATACAGGCGAAACCGAGAAAGTAAATAGAAAGAAAACAGCAACAAAAGGAACAGCTATCACAGACAAATCTGCAGCTGCAACTGCAGAAGTGCAGACCAGAAAAACAGACTCGATAAAAAAAAACATTAATCTTGACATATCCACACACAGAAAAGCTAGGGCTGTTGACGAACCAAGCTGCTCGTGTTCGGCTCGGAAAAAGCTCGCCCGTGACTCGGCTCGAAACGAACCGAGCCAGCTCGCGAGCACGGCTCGTTTATAAACGAGCCGAGCTCGAGCTCATGCCTGCTCGGCTCGGCTGGCTCGCGAGCCAGCTCGGTTCGTTGGCTCGAACAATGCAGCTCGCGAGCTGGCTCGTTAGAGCTCGTTACACGGCTCGTCGATCAGCTCGAGAATGGCTCGTGAGCTAGCTCGATTTAGTAGCTCACGAGCTAGCTCGATTTTTGAGCTCGCGAGCTAGCTCGATTTCGGAGTTCGCGAGCTGACTCGATTGGCTCGTGAAATGGCTCAATTTTGGCTCATGAAATGGTTCGATTTTGGCTCGATTATTTTTAAAAATTCTAGATCTTGTAAACAATAATATTCATTTTAATTTTTTAGTATGCCGACAAATTATGAAATATAATTCAAAAATGAGTAGAGCTGTTAGGTTCGTAACGACCATTTCGAGCCGACGAGTAGAGCTCGAAAGCTTGCAATCGAGCTCGTTTAGGATTGTTAACGAGCCAGTTTCGAACCGAGCCGAGCCGATCTCGAGCCAAAAAAAATTGGCCGAGCCGAGCTCGAGCTCGATTGATCGAGCTTGTTGAGTGCCGAGCTCGAGCCAGGGTTCAAACCAAATGAGCCGAGCTCGAGCTGGGCAAAGCTCGGCTCGGCTCGGCTCATCAACACCCCTAAGAAAAGCAGAGATATCATAGGTAGGAGATGAATAGTTGGTTAGGTAGGTAAATTGGGGAGGTATCACGAAGAGTATGGTGAAATACGAAGGGTTTTAAAACCACACATTTTACTCGTTGATTTCATCCTATCTAAATTATATATACTTATATTACCAATTAAAACACGCTTAGTAAGCTAATGCATGACTATTGGAGCTACCGTGGTGTCCTGAATGCGCATCAATTAACGTCACGAAGACGAAAGTTGGAACGGAAGGACCAAACCGCAAATAGGACAAAGTAGGAGGGGTAAAATGAGCAATTTATAGTATAGGGTGCTGTTTGTTAAGTTGGCAAAGTAGAGGGGAAAAATGCTATTTTCCCTTAATAAAAAAAAAAGATAAATTAATAGTCCCGTCTATGTACATTAATCTGTTTGATTAGATGTAAACAAGCCAAAGTAACCCTCTCTGATTACGCTTATCAACAACTGTGGAATATTCCTTCTTTCAACACAAATCCACGGCTAGTTTTTAGCTTAGAAATATCTCCACAACCATAAGATCCCATTTCTCGATCCCTCCCAATGCATATATAGTTGACCTGTAACACGGAAAAGCAGATTTATTTACACCATCAAAGTCGACGGGAAAAAGGTAATTTGATCGGAGGGAAGCTGGAGCCGATCAGAAATGGTTCAAGATGTAAGCTTTTTCTTCTATGATTTCTGGGTTTTCTTCTGTTCTTGATCTGGCTGTACGGTTTTGTGATGATGGTTTCAATTCGCATTTGGGTTCTGCAATTCTGCTCCGACTTTTGAAGGTTTCCCATTTTTGATTAATTTCTAAGATTGTTTGATTCCCCTGTTGCATCCCAATAACTACACCCCTCAACGAAATCCCATAAAAGGGACTGAGTTTGCAAGTGTCTATCAAAGCTCATGCAAGATAAATTGTTATATTGGGGTTACGGGATTCGATGTCAAGACCTTGTGGTCATCAAAGTCTCTCATAGCATGTCAAGAACCGTTGCATCCCAGTAACTCGAGTTGTTGGGAGAGGGTTCTGACTGAATTTTATAGCGTTTACTAACAGATGAACGAATGTTTGTTTTAGGCTTTGCTCCGATCATATTGTTTCTGTCGGTTGTGGTGGCTGTAAGTGATGCGAGGCCTCTGTATCTTCTACCAAGTAAGGTAGCTCTTGGTGTCAAGCAGCCTCTCCAGACTTCTCGCCCTTACAACATTGCTCACAGAGGATCTAATGGAGAGCTTCCTGAAGAAACTGGACCTTCCTACATGGTATAATGTTGAAGTTTCTGGAGTTGCTAACTCATCCTGTGGAAATTGTGTGTGGTTCTCAAATGGTATTTTGTTCTGTTCATTTTGTTTGGTAGAGAGCTATTGAAGAGGGGGCAGATTTCATAGAAACTGACATCCTGTCTACTAAAGATGGTGTTCTGGTATGCTTCCATGATGTTACGCTTGATAAAACTACTGACATTTTGGAGCACAAGGAGTTTGCTGATAGGAAGAGGACCTATGAAGTTCAAGGGGAGAACATGACTGGCTTTTTCATTGGTATAAAATCTTGATGCTGCAATTCTGCTATCCTTTTTAGCTAATTCTATGCTACTATCAGTAATCTGAAATTCATTGATTTGTTATGCAGTTGATTTTACTCTTAAAGAGCTGAAGACATTGCGGACTAAGCAGAGATTAAGCTTCCGAAATCAACAGTACAATGGTAGGGGTGTTGTGTTTCTGAATTCATTAGCTATTGTAGCATGTTGGTTGTTCGATTAGGTCACTTCGATAGTTAAGAATGTTGATTGTTACATATATAATGGTTAGTGAAAATGTAATATTACATCATAATCATAGAAGAGTTTTGAAAATCAAGTCATGTTATGCTGTTGTTACATATCAAGTAATACATAGTTTGCATAATCTGATCCTGTTTCTGTGTCTGCAGGGAAATATCCTATCATTACCTTTGATGAATACATTTCAATTGCACTGGATGCACCAAGAGTAGTGGGGATATATCCAGAGATGAAGAACCCTGTGTTCATCAACGAGCATGTGAGGAATCTCTGTATTCATCTCAAGTTTGTCTTCTGTTAAATTTGTTTACTTTTTCCAACAATATTCTGCATGGACAGTCCAGAAACCTTTGCTAGTCATAGTTAGGATTATTGTTTGTCTCCTTCTGTGTCTCTCTGATGACATTACCATACTGATCTCGATAAGTCGATGATGCATGAGTTATGGTCTAATTGAGGTTGAATATGTTGGTTTAAAAACAATTATTTGGCATAAATCTCAAGTAAATGCCCTCTTGAAACGTCAATCTGTGTGTTTGGAAGACTTACCTGATAACATCTCTCGCTGGAGAGATTCTCAAAGTCAGAATCCATCATTACGTGTACTAACCCTATTAAAGACTAGTTCACAATGAGCTCAGCATTTTCCTTGGAATGAGAATATGATTCATTTCTACAAACTTTTTACTCTGTAGAGTTGTTATTATTAGATCAAGTATGCATTAACATGTGTAGGACCTTTGCTCTTTTCGAACTGTTAACTGATACTTCGATTTCTAATATTGACAGGTGAAATGGTCTGGTGGTCGACGATATGAAGACGTTTTCATGGCGACAGTTAAGAAGTATGGTTACAAGGGTTCATACCTGTCAAAAGACTGGATGAAACAGCCAGTGTTTATCCAGTCTTTTGCCCCAACATCGCTCCTGTACGTGTCAAACTTGACTGACATCCCGTTGCTTTTCCTCATCGACGATGTTACAGTGTTAACTGAGGACACCAAACAGGTTTGTGATCCTCAGAACCCAGTGGAAAGAGCTCAAGAACATTGTTTAATTGCTTCATGTTTGTTAAATAGTTTTCATGATGAGTTTCTCATGAAAGACTACTACTTTAATGATCTGCAGACGTACTCAGAAATTACTTCCGATGCATATCTGGATTACATTAAGAATTATGTGGTGGGCATTGGACCTTGGAAGGATACAGTAGTGCCTGTAGTGGATAACCACATGCAAGCACCAACAGATCTTGTCGCAAGAGCACACGCTCGTAATCTGCAGGTATTGTTTCTTTCTGCAATCTTCACATGTCTTGCGATTCATTACGTTATTCAGGAACATGGAACACTAACTATTGTTCATTCCTGATCTGAATCCAGGTGCATCCCTACACATACCGTAACGAAAACAAGTACCTGCACTTCGACTTCAATCAAGACCCGTACCAGGAATACGAATACTGGATCAACAAAATGGGAGTTGATGGACTGTTCACAGATTTCACTGGCACCCTTCACAGGTATCAGGAACTCACGTCACCTCTTTCCAACGACGATAACAACACATCAGTGCTGCACAAAATAGCATTATTGGTCACCTCTTTCAGAAATGGATGAACTAAGAGGAACAAACAGTAGTTTCATTGGTTTATTAACTGTACACTGCAAAATTTGTTCATAAAGGTAGTGACTGTTGGAGTTTGGAGGATTCCCAGATGAGAACACTGTGGTTATAGCTTAGGCATCATCATGTTTATGATTTTTTAGGGGAGACTTATTGTGCCTGATTCTTGGGAATATAATGCAAATAAACCTTATTACTACAAGTTTCAAAGTGTTCTGTTATCTCGAAATCTAGTACATATCGATTCAATTAACCATTCTGAGTTAACCGAGATGTTGGGGTCGTTTTCCGCTTGGAAATGAATTATTGGGAATGGACAATTCTAGTTGAATTTGATTGTTGGGGAAATTGGGAATTCCTTGTTTTTTTTTTTTTTGCCTAATGGAGATTTGGAATTGGAAGAGAATTAACAATTCCCTTCAATTCTCTCTCATTGGAATTTCATATTCAAGTTGGAGCTGGATTTTGACAAAGGGAGTAATACAGTTCCAGAGATATTTAGAGATGCAAAACAAGAAATTCATGAATGAGGAATTGCTCAATTTCACCTTTCAAATCCAAACCGGAAAACATCCCCTAATGTAACTACATAAAGCATGTCTCGTTAGCTACCAATGTTGAAAACAGATGAACATGTTAAACAGTGCTTCTGCATACCACTCAAGATAGAGACTGTATACAACATTGTCTACTAAGATATATAGTTCATATCGAGACTGAAAAAGAAGATATTAGAAAGACTGCAGAAAAGGGCAGTCGATTCTATTCTGCAAGCTTTTTAGCAAAGATAAGGAGTGCATAGATCTGTTTGGAAGTGTACAGGAGAGATTTTGACAACTGCAACTAAAATTTATAATGAATACAGACGATCATGGTTAGAACCAACACAAGGCCTAAGCAAAATAACCCTAGAACTGAGTACTGACTCGCTTTTACTCATCCAGCTGGGAAAACATACTCTAATAGATACACAAGGAGCTGGACAGTGCTGCAATGAATTCATGTCTAAAGGAAGCAGTACAGTCTGGTAAAAGCAGAAGTTCAGAAACATGGCAAGCAACTACTGAGACACTCTCATCTTTGAGATCTCTTCTAGCAAAAACTTGGATTCTGCAGCAAAGTCAATTGAGCTCACTGCTTTGACTGTGATCCTCTGCCTCTTCTCATGGTTGTACTCATTCTGTGTAACACTAACCCTGAACAAATGGGGATTCCATGTGGCTGCTTTCAGCTTTGAATTGTAGGAACTCGTGTCATCCTGCAAAAAGTAGTACATTTTAGAGCAGTCATGGTTAGAAGCTAGATTATCACACCATATCTTAATCTCTATGCAAAAATTGTTAAAAATATAGTAACTGGTACATTAGGATGCCATACCTGTGATCTCAATTGGTTAAGTTCATCAGCAGAGGAGCCTAGGATCTTCTCTGCTTCATCATTGAAAGCAGAAACCCATCCTTCACCACTTGCATCAGTCACCTTCAGTGCTAGTATGTACCTGAACAAATTACAAACTCAAGTGTGAAAAATGAAGGTATATAAAAGAAATGCATTTCACATTTTCCTCTCTTAGTGCATGATTTCAAAGGATTAATATCAGCCGCTTCAAGCTAACCTTAGACTGCACTCAGAGTCATTCTTCTGGCATCCTTCACACCAGTATCCACCACCCATACCATCAGTCACTTTCTTGTTGCAAGTCTTGCAAGCTCTGTACCACATGGTTTGGTCAGGCTTGATAAAGCTTACGTACCCTCTAATGTTGAAAAATGCAGGCTGCAAAACAAATCAAAACCAGAATCACATGGCTGAATCTGTCTCATATAAACACTTGACAGTCGAAATGATACAAAGCTAGGTATACCTTGTCATCACCCAAGGATTGGTCATTTACTATACGAGACAGTGGTACTCGGTCAGCATACATGGACCTTCCTCCATTCTTCATTGAAGGGCTTAATCCAGAACCAACAGGGGCTACAGAGCTATCTTTGCCATCAGAATCATACCTGACCAATGAAGATCAAATCCAAATGAGGAAAACTATGAAAAAAAAGTGTACAATAAGCTGAAAAAATGCTTTCATATTTCATTGTTTGGTTACCATGATCTTAATTTCTTTGATTCTGGAGTGTCAGGGTTGACCTGCAACATGCTTTTCCCAACAGTGGACAAAGATACACCTAAAGAGAATTTCAAGAGTTAGTGTTTCTCTTAAACAGAAACGGCAGCTTTATTTTGTAACAATTGCAACATCATATGTTACCTTGGAAGTCTCCAACTCTCAAAGCTTTAATAGCAACTACAGGTGACTGTTCAGCAATGGCAAGCAACTCCTGCCCAGCACCAGTAGCAAGCTCATTCCACAAAGAAACAACTACAGTCTTCTTACTACATTCCATAGATAGTGTCAGTAACAAGATAACAAAGAAACAACAAATTGACAAACTAAGTACCAAGCAGGGAACAAACTGTTCACCTCTCATCCACAATGGTAACATCACGCTTTGGGATTTGCTCATTGTCACTCTTCCTTCTAATGCTCAAGGTAGGAGACACACTTTGAACAACTCCTATGACATCTGAAAAAATGCAGTAGTACTCTTGAGAAAACAAGTGCAAATCAATGAATATAATCAAATGCGTTTCTGGAAAAAAGATTGCTCACCAACAAGGTCTTTGGAGTTCACATAAGGACCCAAATTATCAATCGGAACAAAGTTAAACTTTGTAGCAGGGATCATAGCTGATTCATTGGCAACCTCTTCAACTTCGGAGTTCTCATTCAAAGTCATCTCGTAGTCATTTTCAACAGTCTTGTACTGCTTGTTAGCAACTCTAAGAGATCCTTTTGATATGTAATAAACTTTCCCCAGCTGGAACCTCTCAAAGAATTTCTTTGCAGCTTCATTGAACATTGTAGCTTGTATTTGGGTACCCTGCATAGACAGTCAGGACCCATTAGTTCAATCTAACAAGACTACAACCTATCTTTTAACAATACTGAAACGAAACAAGATACAACTCAAAATTGCTGTAAAGGAAGAGCAGAACTTACATCTTCATCAGTCAACTCCACATTGAAAACACATCCTTCACCTCTCATGTTCTTATAGGTGCGCATGTTCCCTTTGCTTGTAACCCTAACCTTGATGGTCCAGTTCCCTTGGTAAGGATTTAAAGAGACAAGAGGATGAACCCTACGGGTCATAGCCATTCGTGCACTAGGAGCCATACTGCAAAACAAGCAGGTATATATGACATTCATATTACTGTAAACTTTCAAAGCTCAAAGGCATGTAAACCAATCAAAGATATAACTCACTTTCCCTCTGTTCATTCACTATTTGGGCAGCTGACTTGGTCACAGTTTCATTCTTAGCCTTAATGACAATCCCTGTCGCTTCACTTTTGACTTGACTTTTCAGTTCATCTTCTAGCTTAGGCTTCTTCAGTAAGATCCCCTCATCTTGAGATCCATTGTTGATCTCAGCCTCAAGTGCAGGAGATACCACCTCACAGCTGGTAACAATCATATATCTGCGTAATTAACAGAAAGCAATGCTCAGAATCCAACCAGCAATCAAACATTAAAAAGCATCAAAATTCAAAACCCTAAGCAGTCGAAGTAAAGCAGATTCAATGTTCCTCTTACTTCTCAGCCTTGTTCGGAATCTCGTTGATGGTGTAATCCATAATCCGAATTAGACCCAGATTCTGAACTTTACCAGATATGATATCAGGCGACATCCGCGAGTTGAACAGTGATTTCAGCTTCATCTTACCATCATTGGCTTCAAAGCTGGACACAAATACCATCATTAGAAGACTCTCAAAATGAATACAAAAGAACGAGCTTCATATATTGATCTAATAAAAAACGTTAGAAACCATTTCTGAGATCTCTCACAAAAAAAATAAGAACCCACATCAAATCAAACCTAATTTCAGCAGACCCATATCAAATTAAACCTAATTTCAGTACACCCAACTCAAATAAGAAGCGAGAGATATGGACGAACCCGTAAGCTTTGCCTTTCGGCTGGAGATTCGTGACCTGAACAACGATTTCCGGGAGATCAGAGGGAGAATCAGGCTTAGGAATGGAGAGTAGAGTTGAGATGGCATCTGGGGAGACTGATTTCGACATCGTATTTGGCACAGCTGAATGAGAGAGGGAGAAATCTGAAATAGCCTGGATCTTCTGCTCGGGTTGTGAGAAAGGGAGAGGAGTAGTGTAGTGAGGAAGGAGGAGACTAGAGAGGGCCTTTTGTAAAAAGAAAAATCCGAAATCTGAAATGAGGGTTTTGGCGGCAGACGGAGGGAGGGAAGCTGGGAATGAGTAGTCAGATTTTTGAATTTTTTTGAAAGGCGCGCCAAATTTATTCGCGCCGAGTATTTTACCGGGTTTTTTTTTGGTGACCAAATTGAATATTTTACCATCTTTACATCTCCATTTCCCTCGAGTTCGCTTTGGGCCCTAAATGACAATATTTGAAAGAGCAGCCCATCAAGATTTGGCCCAAAAGGAAAAAAATAATCGACTATTCCGCTTTAATTATTCCCTAGGGTCGTTTGGTATAGGGGAAATTCAGTTGTGTTTCTTGGAAACTCTGTATTCTGAGATATCTTTGTTTGTTTACTGTCTAATGGAGCTGGGGTTTTATATTTCAGATACCCAGAGTTTCTTATTGTCTCCAGAATGTGTATTCTGACAATTTTACTTTTATCAGAAATTCTGACTTCCCCAAATAGAATAATGGGACCCACTGTCTTCCCCTCCTATTTTCTTTACCAAATATACAATGTAATTTAACATCCTCCAACTTTTAACAAACACTTTTCCACCATTCTCCTATTTTCATATTTCCCCTAATTCTCAATCCCCTGTACCAAACGACATAAATCGTGAGGTTTACCAAATTTCGATTTGGAAGCACTACAAAAAAACAGCTGTTTGGCGTCGGTTGAAACGTAGCAAAATAGCGTCGGTCGGTCAACAACCGACGCTAAGTAGTTGACTTCGCGTTTTAGCGTCGGTTGATAGTCGACCGACGCTAAAATTAGCACGGCAACCGACGCTATTAGCCGTTCAGGGTTGATTTTTTGGTGGATCGAGCCAGGGTAGTAGTTCAGCTACTACCACTCACATCTTCGGCCATTGTCCCGCCGATGATCGAGTGAGGGCGTTGGAGGCAGAGGTCCGGCGCTTGAGCCATCTGAAGGAGGAGGTTCAGCGGCTCAGCCAGTTGGTGGGTTCATCTTCTAAGGGAAAAGGGAGTATGCCCCCTCAGACATGGACTCGTACGATGACGAGGAGGATGATGAGTAGATAGCATGTGTTTTTAGATGTTTTAGGGGATGTTTAAGGTGCATGTGTTAGAACAATGTTTGAGTACAATGTTTTAGGACGATGTTTTCGACATTTATATACAGTATGTTTAGTGATTGGAAAAGTGAATTGTGAAAATGGAATTGTGAAAATGGAATTGATGTATGCAGGGTAATTTATGCAGGTATTGGCACTAGAAGAGTATGAGAAAACGAAAAAAAGCAAGCAGAATTCTGCCCACTGGAACCTTAATACGTCGGTTGGACCTGTAATAGCGTCGGTCACAACCGACGCTAAATTATAATTCAGGTCAGCGCGTGGTTGACCAGACACACGCGGTTTAGCGTCAGTTTGCCAATTTAGCGTCGGTCAAACGTTTGACCGACGCCATGTTCTAACCACTGAGTCGGTTGGTGGTTCGACCGGAAACTATAGCGTCGGTTGACACGCGTTTTAGCGTCGGTCGACCAAATGACCGACGCTAAAATTTAGCGTCACCAGATCTGGCGTCGTTTTAGCCGACCGACGCTATTTATTTTGGCGTCGGTCATGACCGACGCTAAAACGCGTGTATGACCGACGCCAAACAGCTTTTTTTTTTGTAGTGAAGACATCAAAGAACTTATCACGACACATTTATAGAGGAAATTTTATTGGGTGAGGCTCACATGTTGGCCCGATTGATTATAGTTTGTAGGGTTTGACCTTGCGTGAAGTAGGTAGTTGTAATGGTGTATACAAAAAACCTTGCGAGTAAATAAGAAAAATTTGTTCGATCACTGGGGATGTAACCGACGCTATTTTGGTGAACCACGTAAATCGAATTGTCTCGATTTTATCATGTTTTACTCTTCTTCTTAGTTCGCAACTGAAACAGAAGAATATTATTGAAAGTCTAATCATATTTTTATCATGTACTCGATCACCATATTGAGTGGGTTAGTAGAGATGATAATTACTGAGCGGCCCAATATAAAAAAAAAAAAGAAAAACCAAAAAATTCAAATTACTGCCTTAGCTCTTTAATTCCATATTCATCCCTAAAGAATTAAAATCTCACGTTTGAGTCCTTCAACTATCTGGTTTTACATTGGAGCCCATAATCTGAGGCCTTCCTTCTGGATACTTCTGAATTCTGATCAAGCTTCACCATTCCCACATCAATTACCGCCATTGTTGTTTCCTCAATCTTCCACCTCTCTATCTCGGCACCCGAAGATGGCGAAATCAGCCGCTGACTCTTTCCTCCAGACTCTCAGGCGCTACATTAAGAAGCCATGGGAGATAACCGGACCGTGCGCCGACCCCGAATACAGACTGGCCATCCCCAAAGCGGTGGAGTACCGAATTGAATGCCCTGCGTCTACCAAGGTGAAACCCATCATTCCGTCTTCCAACCCTGAGACCGTGTTCGACATCAATTACCATAGCCGTGATCAGCGCCGCAACCGCCCGCCGATCAAGCGCACCGTCCTGAAGAAGGCCGATGTGGAGAAGATGATGAAGGAGAAGACCTTCGAGCCCTCCGATTTCCCTCCTGTTTATTTGACCCGAGCTATCGAGGAGCACATCGATACCCGAGGCGGTGGCTATCAGAAATGATGATACATAGGTAAATTTTCAGCCTGGGGGGATGATCAATAATTGCGCATTTCTGTTCTAGGTTTTGGAGTGATGGAACTGAGTCTTATTAGAGTTGAAAGGTTCCGATTTCAGATTGGGTGATTGTATGGTTGCTGATAAGAATTGTGATTCTCATGCTATAAATAACAATTGTGCGATTCATTTGGAGACATGTTCATGTATTTCTCCCCACTTTTTAAAGTTCATCTAATTTGCTGATTTTCTACTAGAAGTTTTGTGACGTGAATTGTGCACAGAATAGGTATACTCCCTACGTAATAAAAGAAATGATCAAGATGAAGAACGATTTGAGAAGAGCGACAGATCTATAGACCTTTGCTCTGCAATTTTGATGATGCAATTGGAGCTTATCAACGTAGAAGCATCCAATTAGATAGTTTTTTTATCCTCTGGGATCTGGCCATGCATTATTCGTCATACCATGCAGTATCATTGCTGATCATATTGCATCCTTATTACTACTGCCCGAACAATTTGTGCTGTTCTGAAGATCAAACTAGTGGTCCATTGTTTTTTTAATCTAAATCTCTAGACAGACTAGGCAGAAAATCATTTAGGGCTTCTCCTTCCAGTATTTTCATTTGCTGCTAATTCTCTCTCTAGACTGTTCAAGTACGATTATTTTGATGTAGCTTTTCTATGGTAAAGCAGAGGGAAAGGAGTAGTTGGAGAATTTGGTCAGCATTGTGACTTGTGAACTTGGGATTAGGCAGATTATGTGGTGTTAAACCAGTGCTCTAGCATATAACTTGCTGAACCAAGTTCTTCTCTCTGATGTGATAATCAGGATTGAAATTGGGTAGTTTCTGTAGATGCAATGACTCTAAAAGGCAATCTTTGTTTTTTTTCACAGAAGGAGTTGATACATAGGTGATAGGTCGATAAGAATGCCGCTGAAGTAGCTTGTTGGAAATCCTAGTTAAATGACTTGGGTGGCTGAAAATGATGGTTTCTTTTTTACTCTTTACTCCTCCTATTCATGTTCCTTGAGGCCACTGCATATCATCAGCCAATAAGTATGGAGGAAGGTGAATGAACCTTGTGGCTAAAAAAATTAGTTTACAACGTTGCATAAGATTGATGATCTGCTACTGGTTCAGACAGCTATCATCTCCTGAAATATACTCACCTAGTTCGGAATGATAGAGAACCAGAATCTTAAACATACTTGATCTTGTTCTTATTGAGCCACCATATCCATAGTATATGGCGATTATCTGTGATGCAAAACCATTCTGGAAATGGCTGGGGTGTTTCAGTGTTTTGTTCTGTACTTTATTCATATCTTCTAAAGTTTTCCAAGCGGGAGGCAATTGGATGGTTCTTTACTTGATTTGAGTTATTGCAATACTTTTTGTGCATGCTGTTATGGTTGGCTTTAATAATCTAGCCGATCATTAGTTTCCTTTTCAAGATGTCTGAAACGGTATGAATCAGCTCCTTTGACGAGGGACTAGTGGCTTCTGTGAATCAGGTTCCATGTTTTTCTAAAGCTATATCAAACATACCTGGTCTTGTTCTTATTTAGCGGGAAGCCAGAACCAAGATCGAATGATTTGATGAACTGAATACAGTACTCTTCTGGCTTTGCTTATTTGAATCTCATGTTATTATGAGCTGGACATTACAAGTCAGTCATTTGTGAATAATATAGTATAATAGAACTCTTGAGGTTAATCTCAGACTGGATTTCCTCTCTAAGATTTAGTTAGTTTCGTGTAGTCTTTCCATTTGGTGCTTTCAGAGTTCAGTTAGTACCATTCTAAAGCAGCTTTACTTTCTTTGTGTTAAGAAAGATTGATTCTTGTGGCAAGATTTTCTTATGCATTTTATCCTGAATGCAGATAATCAACTTATCAATGGATTGGCGGTGTATACTTCAGCAGTTGAAGATTTCAGTATCTGCTGTCAATAAGAATGGCTGCTTCAGCTAAGCATATTCGCTTTCTTCATTTCGATTTTCATGCTTCAATTTGTATGATTTCCAAATGCAACTGCAGTTTGTATCGATAATTAACGACGAGAATAAAGATGACAACATTTTTATAAGGTTGTTCTATCCAGTATTAAATCATTTTGCACAGAACACAGTAGCATGAACAAGCTGTCTCTCCTTTTAGCTTCCAACTGAGTTATATTCTGTGATTTTTTTCAAGTTACATTTTTCAGCTTGGGAATGCTGTTGGCCAAGACAGGCTCACGTCTTGTTGGCTTTAGCACAACCCAAAGGGCTGAACCCATTTGGTTCAAACCACGGACTCCATAAAGAGGCACTAGGTCGACCTACGAGGCCGCCCCGGACATCCATGAGGCACACGATGTAGGAGTGGTCGATGCACGGGTTCACATTCACGAAACTATCTTGTTTGCCGACTGTGTTGAAATTTGGTGAGTCTGAAGAGCCTATATATAAGCCCGAAGAACTCTCCCCCCAACCTTTCGAGCGACCACCTAATAGGCAATCACCCATGCTTCTCTGATTCACTTGTGTTCTACATCGAGTGATTACAATAATACCTCACTATTCTTGTGATGTACTCACGCGAAACGAACTTGACAAAGCCGTCAAAATCTTGCACGATTTGGAACGACACCATATGCATCTTACTATTCGTAACTACTAGCTTTTGTACATACCGCTTATGGCGGTGTATTATTTTATTATCTTTATATAATAGATATGTAAGGATAATCAATTTAAATATTGATAAGGTAGTGATTTTATTATAAATAAAAAATTAGTATCTAACTATATATCTGACATACTATCAATTCTATTTATTTATTTATTAATTTAATCGTACAATCTTATAATTTCTTCAATGAATTATAATTAAAATATTAACTTGTATTCATTTTTAGTTAGTCTTATGTGTGGAAAACCTTATAATATATGATCCTTTATTTCATTATAATTAATTTTAATTAATTACATACATCATTTATTGTAGGTAGTTTTATATTTCAAATGTATACAATATGTTCTTTCAATTTTGAAAAATACAAATAACTAAACAAATATGTAGACTTTATGATGATATATTTTAATTGGTAAATTGATATAAATAAATTAAGGTTTAATAAAAAAAAATTCAATCGATTATAAAAATAAGCCCCAAATAGGATAATATTGCATTATATATTATATGATAATCTAAAAAATGTATCTAATAAATTATTAACTCAAAGTGTTGTTGATAATCTACGAATATCTAATCAAATTACTCCATTTATTAGTTGTTAAAAACATAACTCATCTAAAATAACCTAGTACATGTTCAACTCATGGCTCAATGAATCACAACATTTGACCTATGATATGATTGATTGTTGCCCAATTAGCCAACATGCAGCTTGATTAATTTAGCCCATTTAATAATTTGATTGACTTGAATGTTATACATAGTCATATACATTTTTCTTTCACAAACTGATCATCAGATAATTATAGATGTATGCAAACTAAATCATTTATCCCTATGACACCAACCATGATTCGATAAATCAATACATGTCTGACCTGTGATATGAATGATCGTAGCCTGATCACCCCCAACTCAGTGGGCATAACTCATCAAACTCAAATGACTTGTATATCATAAAAATTCATAAATCATAAAAATAATTTAAAATTTATGCAAATCGATTAGTGGTGATCCTATTCTGATCTTGCATTGTCAATAAATTAGAAACTCATAATTATATGAACCAAATATTCAAATCATATATAACTTGATGAACTTAACATATCAAGTGCATAACATGCCAAATTAATTAGTATTCACATGAATGATCTATAGTATATGAATAAAATTTTATTATATATATAGAGTCTAACCTACTCAAAAATCATCATACTTATACTTAAAATAATAGTAAACATAAATTTTATGGCATGACATTTTTTTTTATTAATTTACTATTTTTTAATAATCCTACATTGTATTTGTGTTAGTTTTTTCTCCTAAAGCTATATCATAATACATTTATATATTTCATATTAATTATTAAGTTTGTAAACATTTTTAGTTTGGTATTGGATTCTCGTTATGATATAGTAATATAAAAAATTAGAATAAATTAAAAATCACATAACTTTGTAAATAGTATATAAATAGAAATTATTTAATTTTATTAATCAAATTATAAAGAATAATATATAGTATAAAATTTATACTTATAATTCTAGGGTACTAAATAAAAATTGAGTGAGAGTTAGAAATAAGTACATATATGCAATTAATAGGAAATTTAATAAGAAAGATAAATTATAAATTTTGATAAAAAAAATTAATCATGATGAGGAAATTTGAGAGAAGGGCTACATCCTATGTGGCAAAAAATTACTCAAGATCTACCATAGTATATTTCCAGATTTTGACAAATCTAGTCCAAAATTTTGACAAATCTAGTCCACTTTTGACAAATGTAGTCTAAAATTTTGACAAAAATGTAGTCCAAAATTTTGAGAAATCTAGTCCAGTTTTTGTCAAATGTAGTCCAAATTTTGATAAATCTAGTAAAAAATTATGACAAATCTAGTCCAGTTTTTAACAAATCTAGTCCAAAATTTTAAAAAATTTAATCCAAAATTTTGACAAATCTAGTCCAGAATTTGACAAATCTAGTCCATAATTTTGACACATCTAGTCCATAATTTTGACAAATCTAGTCCAATTTTTGACAAATCTAGTTCAGAATTTTGACAAATCTTGTCCAGAATTTGGAAAAGTCTATTCCAAATTTTGACAAATCTAATATAGATTTTGACAAATCTAATCCAAAATTTTGAGAAATCGAGTCCAGATTTGACAAATCTAGTGCAGAATTTTGACAAATCAGTCCAATTTGATAATCTAGTCCAAATTTTTGACAAATCTAGACCAAATTTTGACAAATCTAAGTCCAATATTTGACAAATCTAGCCCAGTTTTTGACAAATCTAGTCCATAATTTGACTAATCTAGTCCAGTTTTTGACAAATATAGTCCAAAATTTTGACAACTATAGTCCATACATTTGACAAATCTATTCTAAAATTTTGACAAATCCAGTATAGTTTTTGACAAATCTTGTCTAGTTTTTTACAAATATAATTTTAAATTTTGGCAAATCTAGCACATTTTGGGACAAATCTAGAGCATTTTGGGACAAATCTAGCGCATTTTGGGACAAATCTAGCGCATTTTGGGACAAATCTAGCACATTTTTGGGACATATCTAGCGCATTTTTGGGACAAATCTAGCGCATTTTTGGGGCAAATCTAGCACATTTTGCTACAAATCTAGCGCATTTTGGGACAAATCTAGCGCATATTTTGGGACAAATCTAGTGCATTTTTGGGACAAATCTAACGCATTTGTTGGAAAAAATCTAGCGCATTTTGGGACAAATCTAGCTCATTTTAGACAAATCTAGCGTATTTGTTGGGACAAATCTAGCGCATTTTTGGACAAATCTTGCGCATTTTTGGACAAATCTAGCATATTTTTTGGAACAAATCTAGCGCATTTTGGGACAAATCTAGCGCATTTTAGGGACAAATCTAGCGCATTTTGGGACAAATCTAGCGCATTTTTTGGATAAATTTAGCGATTTTTGGACAAATCTAGTGCATTTTTGGGACAAATCTAGCGCATTTTTGGGACAAATCTAGCTCATTTTGGACAATTCTAGTGCATTTTGGGACAAATCTAGCAGATTTTGGACAAATCTAGCGCATTTTTGGGACCTATTTAGCGCATTTTGGGACAAATCTAGCGCATTTTGGGACAAATCTAGCGCATTTTGGGGCAAATCTAGCGCATTTTGGGCAAATCTAGCACATTTTGCTACAAATCTAGCGCATTTTGGGACAAATCTAGCGCATTTTGGGACAAATCTAGCACATTCTGGGACAAATCTAGCGCATTTTTGGGACAAATCTAGCGAATTTTTAGGATAAATCTAGCAAATTTTGGGACAAATCTATCGCATTTTGGGATAAATCTAGCGCATTTTAGGACAAATCTAGCGCATTTTGGGACATATCTAGCGCAGTTTTGGTACAAATCTAGCCTATTTTTAGGATAAATCTAGCGCATTTTGTGATAAATCTAGCGCATTATTCGGGATAAATCTAGTGCATTTTTAAGACAAATCTAGCGCATTTTTAGGAAAATCTAGCCATTTTGGACAAATCTAGCACATTTTAGGACAAATCTAGCACATTTTTGGACAAATCTAGCGCATTTTAGGGACAAATCTAGTACATTTCGGACAAATCTAGCGCATTTTGGTACAAATCTAGCGCATTTTGGGACAAATCTAGAGCATTTTGGGACAAATCTAGCGCATTTTGGACAAATCTAGCGAATTTTTGGACAAATTTAGCACATTTTGGAAAATCTATGCATTTTGAGACAAAAATCTAGCTCATTTTTGGGACAAATCTAGCGCAGTTTTGGACAAATCTAACGCAACTTTGGACAAATCTAGCCATTTTAGGACAAATCTATAGCATTTTGGATAAATTTAGCGCATTTTTTTGGGACAAATCTAGCGCATTTTGTGACAAATCTAGCACATTTTGGAACAAATCTAACCTTAGATCTGGACAAATCTAACCAAAAATTTAGGACAAATCTAACCAAAATTTTGTGACAAATCTAACCCAAAATTTAGGATAAATCTAACCAAAATTTGGGACAAATCTAACCCAAAATAATCAAAAAAATCTTAACCCAAATTTGGGACAAATCTAACCAAATTTTAGAAAAAACTTAACCCAAAATTATGATAAATCTAACCTAAATTTTGGGTATAAATCTAACCCAAAATTTGGGGACAAATCTAACCCAAAAATTGGGACAAATCTAACCCAGAATTTGGGACAAATCTAACCCAAAATTGGGACAAATCTAAACCAGAATTTGGGACAAATCTAACATAGAATTTTGACAAATATAGCCTAAACTTTGACAAATCTAGTCCATATATTTTACAAATTAGTCATAATTTTACAAATCTATTCTAATTTTGACAAATCTAGTCCAAAATTTTTGACAAATCTAGTCTAAATTTTTGACAAATAAAGTCCAAAATTTTGACAAATCTAGTCCAAATTTGACAAATCTAATACAAAATTTTGACAAATCTAGTCCAAAATTTGACAAATCTAGTCCAAAATTTGACAAATCTAGTCCAGTTTATTACAAATCTAGTCTAGGATTTTGAAAATCTAGTCCATAATTTTGACAAATCTAGTCCATATTTTGACAAATCTAGTCCATGTTTTGACAAATCTAGTCCAAAATTTTGACAAATCTAGTCTAATTTTTTTACAAATCTAGTCCAAAATTTTGACAAATCTACTCCAAAATTTTGACAAATCTAGTCCAAATTTTGACAAATCTAATCTAGAATTTGATAAATTTAGTCCAAATTTTAACAAATCTAGTCCATTTTTTACAAACTAGTCCAGAATTTGACAAATCTAGTCCAAAATTTTGACAAATCTAGTCTAGAAATTCATTGACAAATGTAGTCCAAAATTTTGACAAGATGTATATCCAAATTTTGACAAATCTACTCCAAAATTTGACAAATCTAGTCCAAAATTTGACAAATCTAGTCAAGAATTTGACATATCTAGTCCATAACTTTTACAAATCTATGCCAGAATTATGATAAATCTAGACCAAAATTTTGACAAATCTAGTTTAGTTTTTAACAAATCTAGTCCAAAATTTAAAAAAAAACTAGTCCAAATTTTGACAAATCTAGTCCAAATTTTGATAAATCTGTCCAAAATTTTGACAAATCTAATCCAAATTTTGACAAATCTAGTCCAGTTTTTGACAAATCTAGTATAGAACTTTGTCAAATTTAGTCCAAACATTAGACAAATCTAGTCCAGTTTTTATGAACCAAATATCTTTAGGAGCTATAATTTATAAATAATTATATAGTATAAAAATTTATACTTATAATTCTACGGTACTAAATAAACATTGAGTGAGAGTTAGAAATAAATACATATGTGCATTTAATGACATTTAATAAGGTAGATAAATTATAAATTTTGATATAAAAAATTAAGCATGATATGGAAATTTTGAGAGAAGAGCTACATCCTATGTGACAAAAAAATTCTCAAGATCTATCATAGTATATTTTAAGATTTTGGTAATTGTTATCGAACTCGAAACCACAATGAATGAATTATTCGAATTTCAGTCAACTCATTGTCATCCTCAGACGGACCTCGATCTTTTTTTATCTTATTATGACCTGAAGAGCGGAAGGCCAAGCCCATAAAGCATAGAAACTAAAATCAATATATAATAAAGAAGCCCCCGGCGAGGATCGAACTCACGACCATATTTTGACAAATCTAGTCCAAAATTTGACAAATCTAGTCCAGTTTATTACAAATCTAGTCTAGGATTTTGACAAATCTAGTCCATAATTTTGACAAATCTAGTCCATATTTTGACAAATCTAGTCCATGTTTTGACAAATCTAGTCCAAAATTTTGACAAATCTAGTCTAATTTTTTTACAAATCTAGTCCAAAATTTTGACAAATCTACTCCAAAATTTTGACAAATCTAGTCCAAATTTTGACAAATCTAATCTAGAATTTGATAAATTTAGTCCAAATTTAACAAATCTAGTCCATTTTTTACAAACCTAGTCCAGAATTTGACAAATCTAGTCCAAAATTTTGACAAAATCTAGTCTAGTGTTTGACAAATGTAGTCCAAAATTTTGACAGATGTAGTCCAAATTTGACAAATCTACTCCAAAATTTGACAAATCTAGCCAAAATTTGACAAATCTAGTCAAGAATTTGACATATCTAGTCCATAACTTTTACAAATCTATGCCAGAATTATGATAAATCTAGACCAAAATTTTGACAAATCTAGTTTAGTTTTTAACAAATCTAGTCCAAAATTAAAAAAAAAAAACTAGTCCAAATTTTGACAAATCTAGTCCAAATTTTGATAAATCTGTCCAAAATTTTGACAAATCTAATCCAAATTTTGACAAATCTAGTCCAGTTTTTGACAAATCTAGTATAGAACTTTGTCAAATTAGTCCAAACATTAGACAAATCTAGTCCAGTTTTTATGAACCAAATATCTTTAGGAGCTATAATTTATAAATAATTATATAGTATAAAATTTATACTTATAATTCTACGGTACTAAATAAACATTGAGTGAGAGTTAAAATAAGTACATATGTGCATTTAATAGGACATTTAATAAGGTAGATAATTATAAATTTTGATATAAAAAATAAGCATGATATGGAATTTGAGAGAAAGCTACATCCTATTGACAAAAAATTCTCAAGATCTATCATAGTATATTTTAAGATTTTGGTAATTGTTATCGAACTCGAAACCACAATGAATGAATTATTCGAATTTCAGTCACTCTTGTCATCCTCAGACGGACCTCGATCTTTTTTATCTATTATGACCTAAGAGCGGAAGGCCAAGCCCATAAGCATAGAAACTAAAATCAATATATAATAAAGAAGCCCCCGGAGGATCGAACTCACGACCATATTTTGACAAATCTAGTCCAAATTTGACAAATCTAGTCCATTATTACAAATCTAGTCGATTTTGACAAATCTAGTCCATAATTTGACAATCTATCCATTTTGACAAATCTAGTCATGTTTTGACAAATCTATCCAATTTTGACAAATCTAGTCAATTTTTTACATCTTCAAGACAAATCTATCCAATTTGACAAATCTGTCCAAATTTTGACAATCTATCTAATTTGTAAATTAGCCAAATTAACAATCTGTCCATTTTACAAACTAGTCAATTGACAATCTAGTCAAAATTGACATCATATTTACAATTATCCAAATTTGACATACTAGTCCAACTTACAAATCTATCCAAATTTGATAAACTAGACCAAAATTGACAAATCTTTTAGTTTAACAAATCTAGTCCAATTAAAAAAAAAAATATCCAAATTTTACAATCTAGTCCAATTTTGAAAATCGTCCAAATTTTACAAATCTAATCCAAATTTGACAAATTAGTCCTTTTTGACAAATCTAGTAAAACTTTGTCAATTTATCCAAACATTAGCAATCTATCCATTTTAGAACCAAATATCTTTAGGACTATAATTTATAAATAATTATATAGTATAAAATTTATACTTATATTCTACGTACTAAATAAACATGAGTGAGAGTTAGAAATAAGTACATATGTGCATTTAATAGGACATTTAATAAGTAGATAAATTATAAATTTTGATATAAAAATTAAGCATGATATGGAAATTTGAGAGAAAGCTACATCCTATGTGACAAAAAAATTCTCAGATCTATCATAATATTTAAGATTTGGTAATTGTTATCGAACTCGAAACCACAATGAATGAATTATTCGAATTTCAGTCACTCATTGTCATCCTCAACGACCTCGATCTTTTTTTATCTATTATGACCTGAAGAGCGGAAGGCCAAGCCCATAAAGCATAGAAACTAAAATCAATATATAATAAAAGCCCCGCGAGGATCGAACTCACGACTATTTTGACAATCTAGTCCAAAATTGACAAACTAGTCAGTTTATACAAATCTAGTCAGATTTTGACAAATCTAGTCCTATTTTGACAATCTAGTCCATATTTTGACAATCTAGTCAGTTTTGACAAATCTAGTCAAATTAAAATTTTTTTTACAAATCTAGTCCAAAATTTTGACAATCTACTCCAAAATTTGACAAATCTAGTCATTTGCAACTAATCTAGTTGTATTATCAATTACTCTAGTCCTTTTACAAACAGCAATTGACACTAGTCCAAAATTACAATCTAGTCTAGTTACAATGATCCAAATTAATGTTCAAAATTTAAGACAACTAGTCCAAATTTAATGCATATTCAATCTATCCAATTAGATAAATTAACCAAAATTTTGACAATCTAGTTTGTTTTAACAAATTAGTCCAATAAAAAAATCCAAATTAAAATAGTCAAATTTTGAATCTTCAAAATTTGACAATCTAATCAAATTTGACAATCTAGTCCTTTTGCAATCTAGTATAAACTTTGTCAAATTAGTCCAACATTAGACAAATTAGTCTTTTTATGAACCAAATATCTTTAGGAGCTATAATTTATAAATAATTATATAGTATAAAATTTATACTTATAATTCTACGGTACTAAATAAACATTGAGTGAGAGTTAGAAATAAGTACATATGTGCATTTAATAGGACATTTAATAAGGTAGATAAATTATAAATTTTGATATAAAAAATTAAGCATGATATGGAAATTTGAGAGAAGAGCTACATCCTATGTGACAAAAAAATTCTCAAGATCTATCATAGTATATTTTAAGATTTTGGTAATTGTTATCGAACTCGAAACCACAATGAATGAATTATTCGAATTTCAGTCAACTCATTGTCATCCTCAGACGGACCTCGATCTTTTTTATCTTATTATGACCTGAAGAGCGGAAGGCCAAGCCCATAAAGCATAGAAACTAAAATCAATATATAATAAAGAAGCCCCCGGCGAGGATCGAACTCACGACCATATTTTGACAAATCTAGTCCAAAATTTGACAAATCTAGTCCAGTTTATTACAAATCTAGTCTAGTTTTTGACAAATCTAGTCCATAATTTTGACAAATCTAGTCCATATTTTGACAAATCTAGTCCGTTGACAATCTAGTCCAAATTTGACAATCTAGTCAAATTTTTTACAAATCTAGTCCAAAATTTTGACAAATCTACTCCAAAATTTTGACAAATCTAGTCCAAATTTGACAATCAATCTAAATTTGATAAATTTAGTCCAAATTTTAACAAATCTAGTCCATTTTTTACAAACTAGTCCAGAATTTGACAAATCTAGTCCAAATTTTGACAAATCTAGTCTAGTGTTTGACAAATGTAGTCCAAAATTTTGACAGATGTATCCAAACAATATCTACAATACCAAAATTTGACAAATCTAGTCCAAAATTTGACATATCTAGTCCATAACTTTTACAAATCTATGCCAGAATTATGATAAATCTAGACCAAATTTTGACAAATCTAGTTTAGTTTTTAACAAATCTAGTCCAAAATTAAAAAAAAAACTAGTCCAAATTTTGACAAATTAGCCCAAATTTGATAATCTGTCCAAAATTTTGACAAATCTAATCCAAATTTTGACAAATCTAGTCCAGTTTTTGACAAATCTAGTATAGAACTTTGTCAAATTTAGTCCAAACATTAGACAAATCTAGTCCAGTTTTTATGAACCAAATATCTTTAGGAGCTATAATTTATAAATAATTATATAGTATAAAATTTATACTTATAATTCTACGGTACTAAATAAACATTGAGTGAGAGTTAGAAATAAGTACATATGTGCATTTAATAGGACATTTAATAAGGTAGATAATTATAAAATTTGATATAAAAAATTAAGCATGATATGGAAATTTGAGAGAAGAGCTACATCCTATGTGACAAAAAAATCTCAAGATCTATCATAGTATATTTTAAGATTTTGGTAATTGTTATCGAACTCGAAACCACAATGAATGAATTATTCGAATTTCAGTCAACTCATTGTCATCCTCAGACGGACCTCGATCTTTTTTTATCTTATTATGACCTGAAGAGCGGAAGGCCAAGCCCATAAAGCATAGAAACTAAAATCAATATATAATAAAGAAGCCCCCGGCGAGGATCGAACTCACGACCATATTTTGACAAATCTAGTCCAAAATTTGACAAATCTAGTCCAGTTTATTACAAATCTAGTCTAGGATTTTGACAATCTAGTCCATAATTTTGACAAATCTAGTCCATTTTTGACAAATCTAGTCCATGTTTTGACAAATCTAGTCCAAAATTTTGACAAATCTAGTCTAATTTTTTTACAAATCTAGTCCAAAATTTTGACAAATCTACTCCAAAATTTTGACAAATCTAGTCCAAATTTTGACAAATCTAATCTAGAATTTGATAAATTTAGTCCAAATTTTAACAAATCTAGTCCATTTTTTACAAACCTAGTCCAGAATTTGACAAATCTAGTCCAAAATTTTGACAAATCTAGTCTAGTGTTTGACAAATGTAGTCCAAAATTTTGACAGATGTAGTCCAAAACAATCTACTCCAAAATTTGACAAATCTAGTCCAAAATTTGACATATCTAGTCCATAACTTTTACAAATCTATGCCAGAATTATGATAAATCTAGACCAAAATTTTGACAAATCTAGTTTAGTTTTTAACAAATCTAGTCCAAAATTAAAAAAAAAAAAAACTAGTCCAAATTTTTGACAAATCTATCCAAATTTTGAAATCTGTCCAAATTTTGACAAATCAATCCAATTTGACAAATCTAGTCAATTTTTGACAAATCTAGTATAGAACTTTGTCAAATTTAGTCCAAACATTAGACAAATCTAGTCCAGTTTTTATGAACCAAATATCTTTAGGAGCTATAATTTATAAATAATTATATAGTATAAAATTTATACTTATAATTCTACGGTACTAAATAAACATTGAGTGAGAGTTAGAAATAAGTACATATGTGCATTTAATAGGACATTTAATAAGGTAGATAAATTATAAATTTTGATATAAAAAATTAAGCATGATATGGAAATTTGAGAGAAGAGCTACATCCTATGTGACAAAAAAATTCTCAAGATCTATCATAGTATATTTTAAGATTTTGGTAATTGTTATCGAACTCGAAACCACAATGAATGAATTATTCGAATTTCAGTCAACTCATTGTCATCTCAGACGGACCTCGATCTTTTTTATCTTATTATGACCTGAAGAGCGGAAGGCCAAGCCCATAAAGCATAGAAACTAAAATCAATATATAATAAAGAAGCCCCCGCGAGGATCGAAATCGACAATTTTGAAAATCTAGTCCAATTTGACAAATTTAGACTTTTCAAATTTAGTCATAGATTTGACAAATCTAGTCCATATTTTGACAAATCTAGTCCATAATTTATAAAATCTAGTATGATTTTACATAATTCTAGTAAATATGAAAATTAGTAATTTTTTTACAAATAATCAGTCCAATTTTGACAGAATTAAAAGTAAATCCAAAATTTTGAAAAAATTAGTCCAAATTTTGAAAAATCTAATGCTGAATTGATAAATTTAGTCCAATTAACAAATCAGCTTTTTTACAAACAGTCCATTTCAAATCTAGTCAATTTGACAAATTTAGTTTGACAATTGCCAAATTCGTGTAGTCAAAAATCATCCAAATGAAATGTCAAATTTGACTATTATCCAATTTCAAATCTTGCCAATATGTAATCTGCCAAATTTAATCTAGTTTAGTTTTTACAAATCTATCCAATTAAAAAAACTAGTCAATTTGATAATCTGTCAATTGAAAATCTAATCCAAATTGAAAATTAGTCAGTTTGAATAGATAGACTTTGTCAAATTTTCCAAACATTAGCAACTGTCAGTTTATGACCAAAATTTGGAGCTATTATATATATAAAAATTCTAATCTACGTATAAATACATTAGTAATTAAAGTAATGTGATTATGGACATATAGTAATTATAATTTTGATTAAAAAATAGCAGATAGGAATTGAGAAGAGCTATTGTGACAAAAAATCAAGATCTATATTTATTAAATTTTATTTCGAACTCGACCAATGATGAATTATTCGAATTTATCAACTCATGTCTCCTCAGACGGCTCGATCTTTTTTCTATTATGACTGAGAGCGGAAGCAAGCATAAAGTGACTAAAATCAATATATAATAGAAGCCGCGAGGACGCACTATGTGACAAAAAAATCTCAAGATCTATCATAGTATATTTTAAGATTTTGGTAATTGTTATCGAACTCGAAACCACAATGAATGAATTATTCGAATTTCAGTCAACTCATTGTCATCCTCAGACGGACCTCGATCTTTTTTTATCTTATTATGACCTGAAGAGCGGAAGGCCAAGCCCATAAAGCATAGAAACTAAAATCAATATATAATAAAGAAGCCCCCGGCGAGGATCGAACTCACGACCATATTTTGACCAAATCTAGTCCAAAATTTAGTCAATCTTGTCCAGATTTAATTACTAATCAAGTCCACAATTTTGACAAATCAATCCAATATTTGGGACAAATCTATCCTAAGGTTTGACAAATGTAGTTCCAAATTTTGACACAGATGTAGATCCAGAACAAATCTACTCCAAAATTTGACAAATCTAGTCCAAAATTTTGACAGAGCTAGTCCTAACTTTTATCAAATCTATGGCCAGAATTTGATAAATCTAGTACCAAAATTGTTTGACAATCTAGTTTAGTTGTTAATCAAATCTAGTCCAAATTAAAAAAAACTAGTCCAAATTTTGACAATCTAGTCCAAATTTTTTTAACTCTGTCCAAAATTTTGACAAATCTAGTCCTTTTTGACAATCTAGTACAAACTTTGTCACATTTAGTCCAAACATTAGACAAATCTAGGCAGTTTATCGCTCTCAACAACAACAACGGAGGAGGAGGAGGAAAAGAGAGAGAGAAAACTGGACTCAGATTGGCTAAATGTTTGGACGAAATTTGACAAAGTTACATACTAGATTTGTCAAAAACTGGACTAGATTGTCCAAATGTTGACAGATTTATCAAAATACTGGACTAGATGGCAAAAGTTTGGACGAAGTTTTTTTTTTAAATTTTGGACTAGATTTGTTAAAAACTATACTAGATTTGTCATAATTTGAGGTCTAGATTTGATCAGTAATTCTGGCATAGATTTGAAAAGTTATGGTCTAGATATGTCAAATTTTTGGACTAATTTTGGTCAAATGTGGACTAGATGTGTTGGACTACTTCTGGTCAAAAGTTTGGACTACATTTTCAAACACTAGACTGAGATTGTCAATATTTTGGACTTGATTTGGCAAAATTTTGTCTTGATTTGGTAAGAAACTGGACGAGATTTGGGGGGGTTAATTTTGGGACTAGATTTGCAAAATAGGGGTCGGGAGTCGATCGGTGCTCCCGCCGGGGCTTCTTTATTTTATTATTGAGGTTAAGTTGTTGGAAAAAATGCTTTAGGGCTTGGCCGTTCCGCTCTCAGGTTCATAATAAATAAAAAAAGAGCGAGGTCCGACCCAAATGACAATGATTTACTGATATTAATTCGAATAATTCATTCATTTGGTTGGCGAGTTCGATAACAATTACCAATAATCGTAAAATATACTATGATAATCTTGAGATTTTTTTTGTTGTCACATAGGAGGTAAGCTCTTCTCTCAAATTTTCCATATCATGCTTAAGTTTTAGAGCAAAATTATAATTTATCTCACTACCCGAATTTAAATGGCCTATGTTAAGCACATATGTACTTATTTCTAACTCTCACTCAAGTGTTGAGTTGGTAACGTAGATCGATAAGATATATGTTATACTTTATAATTATTGATAAATTATAAGCCGTAAAGATATGGTTCATAAATATCGGGACAATTTGTCTAATGTTGGGACTAAATTTGGACAATGTTCTATACTCAGATTTGTCAAAAACTAGTCGAAGATTTGTCTAAATTTGGATTATAGATTTGTCTAAATTTTCCACAGATTGATGCAAAATTTGGACTATTTTGGCATAATTTGGATACGATGTTGTTTGTAAAATTGGGGTACGAGATTTGGTAAAACTAAACTAAGGTTCAAAATTTGGTCTAGATTTCATAATTCTGGCATAGATTTGTAAAAGTTAGGGGACGAGAGATGTCCAAATTTTGGACTAGAGTTGCAAAATGTTTGGAGGTAATTTTCAAAATTTGGTCTACATCATCTGTCAAAATTTGTTGGAATACATGTGTCAAAACACTAGACTAGATTTGTGCAAAATTTTGGGACTAGATTTGTCAATTCGGGTCTAGGTTTGTAAAAAATGGACTAGATTTTGGTTATAGATTTGGACGGAATTTTGTTCAAAGGCTAGAGTAGATTTTCAAATTGGGGTCAAGAGGGGGCTAAAGTTTGGTGTTGATTTGTGTCATTATGGTGGACTATTTGGTAAAAATGTAGACTAGATTGTCAAATGTTTGGACTAGGATTTTGTCAAAACATGGACGAATTGTCAAAATAGGGACGAGATATTGGTCAAATTATGGAATCGAGATTTGGCAAAATCGTGACTAGAGTTGGAAGAAACTGGATCGATGGAGTTGTCAAATTTGGGACTAGATTGTGGGCAAAATATGGTATGTGAGTTATGATCCTCTGCCGGGGGCTTCGGTATTATATTGTGAGTATTAGTTCTATGCGTGATGGGCTTGGCCGTCCGCTCTTCAGGTCATATAAGAGAAAATAAGATCGGGTCCGGTTGAGGGTGACAATGATGTTGTCTAAAGTCGAATAATTCATTCAGTGTGGGTTCGAGTTTCGGATAACAATTCCAAAAGACTTGAAATTATACGATTGGAGAATCGTGAGAATTTTTGTTTGGCACATAGATGTAGCGCTTCTCCTCAATGGTCCATTATCTGCTTAATTGTTTGATATCAAAATTTATAATTTATCTTAACCTTGTAAATGTCCTATGAAATGCACTTAGTACTTATGGCTATATCCTCACTCTATGTTTATGTAGTACCGTAGAAGTATAAGTAGTAATTTTAGACTATATATTAGTTATAAATGTATCAAGCTCCTTAAGATATGTGGTCAGAAAAAACTGGACATCGATTTGTCTAATTGTTTGGACTAAATTTGTCAAAGTTCGAGACAAAGTTGTTCAAAAACTAGACTAATTTGGCTAAATTGATTAATTGTGGCAAAATGTTGAGACAGATGGTAGCATAAGTTGGGACTAAGATTTGTCAAAATTTGGGTCTATTTGGTGTGTGAATTTGTGGACTAAAGTTGTAAAACTAAACTGATGTGTCAAAATTTTTGGTCTAGATTTAGCATAATTCTGGCATAGGATTTTGAATAGTTATGGACTAGAGATGTCAAATGTTGGACTAGCTTTGGGTCAAATTGTTGAGTATTTGGTTGGGACTAACATCTGTCAATATTTTGTACTACATTTGTCAAACACTAGACGAGATTTTGTCAAAATTTTGGGACTAGTATTTGTCAAAGTTCATTCATGTGGTTTCGATTTCGATAACATTACCAAAAATTCTTAAATTACTAATAGATCTGAGAATTTTGTCATGGGGGTGTAGCTTTTCCTAAAAATTTCCATATCAGCTAATTTTTAATCAAAATTAAATTATTACTTATTAAAGGGCCTATTAAAGGAAATTTGGGACGTATTCTAACCTTCCCCAAGTTTTTTTTAGTACCGTAAAATTTTAAAGTATAAATTTTATACTATAAAATATTGATAAAGTTATAGCTCCTAAAGATATTGGGTTCATAAAACCTGACTAGATTTTGTCTAATGTGTTGGAACGAAATTTGAACAAAGGTCTATACAGATTTTGGCAAACTGGACTAGATTTGTCAAAAATTTGATTAGATGTGGCAAAATTTGACTAGTGGTGTTTGTAATAATTGTGGGACTAATGTGGTGTAAAACGAACCTAGAGTTGTCAAAATTTTGGTCTAGATTTATCAGAATTCTGGCATAGATTTGTAAAAGTTATGGACTCAGATATGTCAAAGGTGGGACTAGATTTGGTCAAATTGTGGTGAGATTTGGTGGGGACGTCACATCACTTCAATATATGTGGACGTCATTTGTCTTACACTAGAATTGATTGTCAAAATGTGGTCGAGATTTGTCAAATGCTGGTAGGAGGTGTGGATAAATGGACATTTTATTGTGGTATTATTTGGGGGGGTAGTTAGGTAGATTTTGCTGTGTGTGTGGGACATATTGGGGTCGAGGTGGGGGGGATTTTGGGGGGGTGTAGTTGGGGGGGTCAATAGGGGGGACGATGTGGTTATAAATTTTGACTTTGTGGTCAATTGGGTGGACGAGATTTGGGCATAACAGGACTTGAATGGTCTTAAGAGGGAAGAATTGGTATAATTATTTTGGAAGTGATTGGGTGCTATATCCGAGTAACGAGAGGGTGAATATTATAGGGTATAGATGGGGGGGCTATTTGGTGGGTACGAGAGTGGGTCTTTAAATGGCGGGGAGTGGACGAGCATCGCGCGGGTTGGCTTCGTATTTAGATGTTGGGTTGTTAGGTTTCTTGGCTTTTGTGGGGGCGTGGGGCCGTACGGCTCTGCAGGTCAGCAATATGAGATATTATGAGCGATGTCCTGGAGGATGGAAAAGCGAAGGTGACTGAAATTCGATATTTAGTAATTACTTGGGGGTTGCGTGTGTCGAGAACAATTACCTAAAAGCTTATTTTATACGTGGTTTGTTCCTTGGTAGAATTGTGGTGTGGCACATTAGAGATGTTGCTCTTCGCCTCAAAGTGCCATATCTTGCTGATGGGTTGTTTATCAATTGTATATTTTTTCTGTCCTATTTTAGGGCCTATTAATTGGCACTTTGTTATTAATGATCGTTCGCTCACAGGCTAGAGTTATTGTGTACCGGAGTATTTGAATAGAATATTTGATTACTATAGTAAGGAGATTATATAGTATAGCGCCGAATGATTGTTGGTTTTCTTAAAAAATTATACGGGACTAGAGTGGTCGAAGGGTTTGGACTATATTGGACTAAGTTCTATTATATGATTTGTGCAATAAACTAGACGATGTTTAAAATTTTGAGTGGTGATTGGGCACTAATAGTTGGGGAAAAAGTTTGCTAATATATGGGGGATACGTGTTGTTTACATAAATGGGGTAGAGGTGGGGGTGTATTGTTGGGGGAATTATGTGGGAAAATATCTTTATATATGTTGTGGAATAATTTTGGTCGAAGGTTCTTAATGCTGATGAGATATGTGGTAAAAGTATGGGGACAGATTGGGACACAAATTTTGGGCAGATTGGGCATTTTTGGTGTAGATGGGTTTGGACTTCAGCGGTCAATTTTTTGGACGTCATGTGGTCAAACACTAGACTAGATATTTGGCAAAATTTTGAATATGATTGGTATAATGCGAAGAGGGTGTGTATATATTGGGAAGTGATTTTGGGTTAATTGGGAAGTTTTGTGAATATGGCTTGTGTATGTGGGATTAGTGGGGGGTAGTTGGGGGATAAAGGGGGGGTTGGTGGTGGGGCTTTATGGGTGTGGGACGTGATGGGGGTATTTAGGTGACGAGTTGGTAAAATGGTGTGGACGATGATGTTGGCTATTCATTGGACTTGTGGTGGTCAAAATTATGGAAGTTTTGTGGTCTTTATTTAGGTAGCTTGGGTAATTTGTAAGTGTAGATAGAGGGGTAGTTCGAGGACGTGATTGGGTCAAATGTTGGACTATAAGTGGGTCATAATATGGGTCGAGAGTGAGAGCCTCGCAGGGGCGGGGTTGTGTGAGTGGGATGGGGAGGGAAGTAGCTGATTGGGCTAGCCGGCAGCTCACACTGCAAGGTCCATTTTATATGATATTATATGTGCGAAGGGCCGTGGGGAGGTGGACAAGGAGGTGTATGAAAGTCGAATGATAGGCATTGCTATTGGGGTTTAGTGGTCGAGTAACATGAAAATAATTATCGGATAAATAGACGATGATTAGAGCTTGAGATAGTGTGGGTGTGGTAACTAAGAGGGATCTCGTCACTCAATTGCCAGTTATTGGCGTAAGTTTGTTATATCAAATGGGATATTTTTAATCTACCTTATATATGTCCTTTTAATTGGTACTTAGGTACTATGTGTTCGAATTCCTAATATCTCATATCTACCTGGGTATTTAGTACGTAAGAAGTATAAGATATATTGTGAGACTATTATTGTTTTTGTGAATTAGACGCTAATGTTTTTGTGGGTTCATTAATACGAAAACTCATATGATGGTTGTCTAAGGTTTGGGTCTATAATTGTGTACTTTGTTCGTAGTACTAGATTTGTCAAAAACGACTAATGCGGGTCAAAAATTTGGTGTAGATGTGGTCATTAAAGTGGGTCGAGGGTGTTTGGTAAAGGTGACGAGAGGGGTTGATTTATAAACTAAATCTAGATGTGGTCAAAATTTGTGTCGGAGAGGTTATGCTTTATCTGGCATAGATATTGAAAAGGTTATGACTAGAGAGTGGCCAAATGTTGGGGAAGATTGGTCACAATTTTGGAGTAGATTGGTTGGACTATACATATTCAAATGTTGGCTTCAGGTGGGTGCATACACTAGACTAATTTGTCATAATTTTGGACTAGTTTTGGTCTAATTCGGACTAGGTTTGTGTTTATAGGGTCTAATTTTGTTAAATTTGGAATTAAGTTTGATTTGTGCTATGATTGATATTGGGATTAGGTGGTAGTAGGTGGGGTATTATTTGGGGGGTGTAGAGTGTGGCTATAAGGGGGGGGACGTGTGGGGGATAATATAATGTGACATAAGTTGGTCAATAGGTTGGACTTGAGGTGTCATTAACAGGGCTTGTTTGTGGTCAATATATAGGGACGATGATGTGTGGACTTATTTATGGTCAGATGATTTTGGGCTTAAGCCGATCGAGTTGTGGATTAAACTGGTATTGATTGGTGCAAAGTTTGGGGGTACGTGATTTGTGGCTATTGGGGGCGGGATGACGGAGCCTCGACGGGGCTTCTTTATTAGAGATGGTTTTGGTAGGGGCTATATGCTTGCATGCGGGCGGTTGGCCTGCCCGCTGTGTAAGGCATAAGTAGATTAATTTATATGTATACGGAGGGGGCCGTTTGGAGGTTACAATGAGTGTCTGGATTTCACGATGATTTCATTCAGGGGGGTTGTGCGTGTTGTCGATTAACAATGAACCATATTATCAGTTTAAATAGACTTGGATTGATCTTGAGATTTGTTTGTCACAGAGGTGGTAGCCGGCCGCAAATTGCAATAGCTATGCTGTAATTGTGAGAAAAAAGTTATTTTGGTTTCTATCTACCGTATTATACTGGCCGTTTAATGGAAACATATGGACATATGGCGATCGCGACTACAGCAAGGTGTATGGTGTACCGTAGAAGGATGTCAGGGTTTACAAAGTTTGGAGTAGATGAGAATGATTGATATAAATTAACTCCTTAAGATTATTTGGGGGGTTCTGAAAAATCTGGACTTAGAGTTGGCTAAGGTGTGGACGATATTTGACATAGGGCTTTGTCAGAGGTGGGTCAGTACGGGACTTGAGGGGGTGCAAAATTTGGGGAGAGATTGTCATTATTGGGTCTTTGGGTTGTTAAATTGTGGTCGAGTGTTGGTTAAAACTAAATCTTGATTTGCATAATATGTGGGGTCTTAGAGTGAACAGTAGTCTGGCATAAATTTGTTAAAAGTTTGGACTAGTATTTGCGAAATTTTGGTATAGATGTGGGCAAAGTTGGAGGTGAGTGGGGGGGAACTTAAGCGGTCTAATAAGTTGTGGACATTTCTGTTGGTCAAACACTAGACTAGAGTGTTCATATTTTTGGACGATGATTTGGTATAATTCTGTCTAAGGTTGGTAATAAAATGGGTAGTGTTGGGTTTATGGGTATTAAGGGTGATTAGTATTGTGGTGATTTGGAGTAGATTTGGGGGTAGAGTGGTGTATTAGTGGGGGGGAGTTATAGGTGTGGGGCTTTCATGGGGGTCTATGATTGGGGGATAAAATGGAGACTTGTTGTGGGCAAATTATGGTTGGGATCGAATGTGTCAATACTGGGGAATAGATGTGTCATAATATGGGACTTAGATTTGTCTTTATTAGGGACGAATGATGGGAAAAAATCCTCTAGTCGTATGTGGTGTTATATAAGGGGATCGAGAGGGTGGCAAATTTTTGGGTCTTGGAGGTGTCAATAATAGGGGCGTGAGTTGCGATCCTCCGCCGGGCTTTCGTTATAGTATAGATTGTTGTTAGTTTCGATTGCTTTTAGGGGGCGTAGGCCGGCCGCTCTTGCAGCTCATAATATGATAAAAAAAGATCGAGGTCCGGTTGAGGATTGACAATGAGTTGACGGAAATTCGAAATATTTCATGACAGGGTGGTTGTAGAGTTCGAGAACAAGTCCAAAAATCTTATTAATGATTCGATGATAGATCTGGAGAAGGTGTTGGTGGTCACAGTTGGAAGTAGCTCGTCGCTCAAATGTCCATTATCTTCTTAATTTTGTATATAAAAGTTTATTTTATCTACTTATTATATGGTCCTAGTAAAGGCACATATTACTTTTCGAACTCTCCAGAAATGGTTATTAGTAACCGTAGAATTTATTAAGTAATATTTTTTATAACTAATAATTAGTGATAATTTAATAGGATTCCTAAAGATAGTTGGTGCATAAAAAAACTGACTAGAGTTGTCTAATTTGGTACGAATTTGGACAAAGTGCTAGTCGACAAGGGTGGGTCAAAAACGGGTCGAGATTTGGCAATAATGTGGAGGAGATGTGGGTGCAAATTTGGACTGCTAGGTTTGTGTGAAAATAATTTTGGGACTAGAGTTGTTAAAAACTATACTAGATTGTCATAATTTGGGTCTAGTTTACTGAATTCGGGCATTTGATTTGTAAAAGTTAGACTAGATATGTCAAATTTTGGACAGATTTGTCTAATTTTGGGGAGTAGATTTGTTTGGGGGACTTTCTGACAAAATCTTTGTTGACTACAGTTGTCAAATCACTAGACGAGATTTGTCAAAAATTTGGGATAGATTTTGTCAAATGCTGAAGATTTTGTATCAAAATGGACGAATTTGGTTTAAGTTGGGATCTTAATTTATGATATATTTCTAGTGAGAAGTTGGGATTTATTGGGATCGAGAGGGGGCATTTATGGGGTGGTGAGGTGGGCTAATAGTTGGGACTAGAGGTTTAATTATTGTTGACTAGAGTTGTCATAATTGGTGGACTATGATTTTGTCAAAACATGGCTTGATTGTCCAAAAATGATATGACTTGTTGGTCTTAATGTAGGTCTAAGATTGGGACATATATCCTTGACGAGATTGGTTAGAAACGGTCTAGAGTTGCAAATTTGGGACTAGATTGGGAAAATATTCGTGAGGTCCGTTCCTCGAACGGGGGCGTTCTGTAGTGAGAATTGTTTTTAGTTGCTTCTTTAATGGGCTTGGCCTTCCGCTCGTCAGTCAGAAGAAGTATAAAAATAGAGCGAGGCCCTTTGAGGAGGACTATGGAGTTACTGATATGTCGAATAAGTGCATTCAGATGTGGTTTCGGAGTGTCATAACAGTTCCAAAATCCTTAATTATACAGGATAATCTTGTGAATGTTGTGGGGACATAGGTTGTTGCTCTTCGCTTCAATTTTTCCATAGCATGCTTTAAGTTTTATATTCAAAAGTTAGATTTATCTACCTTATTAATATGGCCTATGAATTGCACCTTGGGACTTATTTCATAACGCTCAATCATTGTTTATTTAGTACCGAGAAAGGATTATGTATAAATTGATTCTATATTATTATTTATAAATTATAGACTCACTAAAGATATTGGTGCATTAAAAACTGGACGAGATTTGGCTACGTTTGGAGGACAGAAATTGGTCAAAGTTCTTTACTAGATTTGGCAATAACGGAAGAGATTAGGTCAAAAGGGTGGATTTAGATTTGGCAAATAGGTGGTCAGTGTGTTAAAATTTTGGGACTAGAGTGGGGTAATGTACTATAATAGATTTGGCTTAAGGTTGTCGTATGTTTGCATAATGTCGGGCAATAGATTTGTAAAGATTTATGACTAGATAGGGCTAATTGTGAGGATCAAAGATGGGGCAAATGTGGGTGTAGATTGGTTTGGACGACATCGGTCATATAATTTTGGACGTACATTGTCAATTCACGAGAACTAGATTGTGTCTAATTTTGGAATAGATTTGTCAAATTCTGGAATAGGTTTGGATAAAATGGACGATGATTTGGGTTTATTTGGTCTAAATTTTGCTTTATGAGTGTGAGAGGTGGGGGCATTCTTGTGGTCGAGTGGGGGATTAAGGGTGGGTGGTGTGGGGGCTAAGGTGGGATCTAGTGTTGGAAAAAAATTTTATGACTTAGAGGGGTGGGCAAATGTTGACGATAAGATTTGTCAATTACATGGACGTGATGGGTGTCCCTATTTAGGGACGAGATTTGTCAAAAGTATATGTACGTGCATTTTCTTATCCTTGACGTTTATTTGGATAAGAAACGGTACTAGATTGGTCAGTATTTTTGGACTAATTTGGTCAAAAGTATGGTCAGTGAGTTCAGGAGCCTCCCCGGGGCTTGTCTGGTTTGTTGATATGGATTTTAAGTGTGCTTTGGCTTTATGGGCTGTGGCCTGCCGCCCGTGCAAGGTCATAAAGAAGATAAAATATAAAGGAATCGACGGTCCGTGTGGATGACAATGAGTGGTCTGAAATTCGAAGAATTCAATTCATGTGGTTTAGGTTCGTTAACAAGTACAAAAATCGGAAATAGACTATATTGATCTTGAGTAATTTTTTTGGCACAGAGATGTAGCTCGTCGCTCAAAGGTTCCATATCATGCTTAATTTTTTGACTCTAAATTTTATATGTTATCTATACCTATTAAAGGTCCGTTTTATGGCACATATGTACTTATGTCTAACTCTCACTCAGGGTAAGTTTGGTACCGTGAATTATAAGTATAAATTTTATACTAATGATAATTAGTTGTAAATTATAGAGACGAAAGATTTTTGGTTCTGATAAAACTGGTCCGAATTTTGTCGTTTGTTTGGAACTAAATTTGACTAATGTGCTATACTAGATTTTGTCATAAACTAGACTAGATGTGTCATATTTTGGAATGTGATGTGGTCCAAAATTTTGGACAGGATTTATCAAAATTGGTCTAGAGTGGGCATAATTGGGACTAAGTTGTGGTGTGTGTTTAATTTGTTGGACTTATATGAGTTGTTAATATACAAACTAGATTTTGGGTCCGGATAATGTTGGTCTAGGATTTTAGCATAATTCTGCATAGATTTGTGTAAAAGTATGGACTAGATTGGCAATGTTGGACTATTTTGGTTTCAAATTTTGGGTGGAAGGATTGGTTGGACTTAATACGTCAAAATTTTTTGACTTCTTTTGTCAATCTCTAGACGCAGATTTTGTCAAAATTGTTGGGACTAAGTTGTACAAATTCTGGAATAGGTGTGTTTAAAATGGTCGTAGAGTGGTGAAAATTGGGTATTATAAGGGAATATGTCCATGAGTGGTTGATGGGGAAATATTTTGGGTACTAGAGGGGGCTTTAGTGGGGTGGTAGGGGGTCATAATGGGGACTCAGATGGGGTAAAATATAGTAGACGAGATGTCAAATGTTTGGACGAGTTTGTCTAAAACATTGACTAGATTTGTCAAAATATGGACTAGATTTGTACAAAATGATGGATCGCAGATTGGTCAAAATCCAGTCTAATGATTGTTTTAAACTGGTCTAGATTTGTCAAATTTGGGACTAGATTTGTCTAAATAATGGCGGGTGGTCGAGCCTCGCCGGGGGCTTCTTAGTATATATTGATTGTAGTTATCTATGCTGAGGGGCTTGTCCTTCCGCTCTTCAGGTCATATTAAGATCAAAAAAGAGCGAGTCCGTGTGAGGATCGAACAAATAGGTTGACGGAAATTCGAATTATGCATTCATTGGGGTGTCGAGTCGATAACTAATTACATAAATCTGTAAAATATACTATGATTGATCTTGAAATTTTTTTGGTCACATAGGATGTAAGCTCTTCTCTCAAATTTCCATATCGCTTAATTTTTTATATCAAAATTTTATAATTTGATCGACCTTATTAAATGTCCTAATTAAAGGCACATATGTACTCTATTTCTAACTCTCACTCAATGTTTATGTTGTACCGTAGAATTAAAGAGTATAAATTTAATATACGAATATACATTAGTTATAAATTATAGCTCCGAAAGAGATTTGGTTTCATAAAAACGGGACGAGATTGTGTCTTATGTTTGAGACTAAAATGTGACAAAGTTCTAGAACTAATTTGTCAAAAAACTAGACTACAGATTTGTCTAATTTGGATTGATTTGTCAAATTTGGACTAGTTGTTTTTAAAAATGTGGACTAGATGTTGTGTAAAACTTAACCCTAGATTTTGCTAAATTTGGTCTAGATTTATCAGAATTCCTGGCATAGATTTTGTAAAAGTTTTGGACTAAGGACTAGATATGTCAAATTTTGGACTAAGATTTGTCAATTTATGAGTAAATGTGTTTGCACTACAGCTGGCAAAATTTGGACTACATTTGTCCATACACTAGAACTAGATTTGTCAAAAATTTGGACTAGATTGTCTCATTCGGACTAGTTTGTAAAATATGGACTAGATTGTTGTGTAAATTGGTACGCAAATTGATCAATATGCTATGTAGAAGATTTGTCACAAAAGGTGGAGACGGAGATGTCAAAAGTTTGGAGTAGCATTGGGGTCATTAAATTTTGGACTAATTTGTAAAAAAATGAAAACTAGTTTTGGCAAAATTTTGGACTAGTTTTGTCTATAACATGGACAAATTTGTCAAAAGATGGACTCAAGATTTGTCTTTATTAGGGACTAGATTGTGTCAAAACGAGACTAGAGGGTGTAATAAACGGACAGATTGTCAAAGTTTGGACTAGATTTGGTCAAATATGGGCGTGATTTCGAGCCTCCGCCGGGCTTCTTTATTATATATTGTAGTTTAGTTGTGGCTTTGATTTTAGGGGGCGTGGCCGTACGCGCTGTCATGGTCATAAGAAATTAATAAATGATAGACGGTCACGTTGGTGATGACAGGAGGTGGACGGAGAATTTCGAATAATTCTGTCATTGGTGGTGTCGAGTTCGGAGAACAATGTACCAAAATCTAATTATATTACTATGATAGATCGTGAGATTGTTTGTGTCACATTGGATGGTAGCTCGTCTCGTCAAATTTCCATATCATGCTGATTTGGTTTATTATCAAAATTTATAATTATCGACCGTATTATACATGTCCCGATTTTTTGCACATATGGACGGAGTTCTAACTCTCAACTCTATGGTGTATTTTGTACCGTTATAATTTATAAGGATAAATTTTTATTACTATATTAATTAGGTTATAAAGTAGAGCTCCTTAAGATATGTGGTTCATAAAATCTGGACTTGATTTGTCTATATGTTTGGGACGAAAGTTGACGTAAGTTCGAGACGAGATTTTGTGCAAAAACTAGACGAGTATGTGGCAAAAGGTGATGTAGATTGGTAAAATGTGGATCTATGTTTTTGTATAATTGGGACGTCTAAGTTGTTGGGAAAAAATATACAGATTTGGCAAAATTTTGGTCTAGGAGTTATCATAAGCGGCTTAGATTTGGTATAAGTTTATGGACTAGAGATGTCAATTTGGGACGCAGATGCTGTCAAATGTTGGAGTAGATTTGTGTGGACTCACATCGGGCAAAAATTTTGGACAACAGTTGTCAAACACATGTACTAGGATTTGTCTAAATTTTTGGACTAGATTTGTCAAATTCTGTCGGACTAGGTTTGGAAAAGATCGGACTAATTTGTTTAAATTTGATCGTTTTTAAGAAAATTCTAGTGGAGATTGGTCAATATTCGTGGTCGAGATTGGGGTAAAAAAGGTGTGTTGATGGTGGTCATATGTGGTCGAGTTGTTGGTAAAACAAATGTAGACTAGAGTGGCAAATGTTGACTAATTTGGTGGCTAAACATGACTAGATGTTGGTCTATATATGGACTTTGATTTTGGCAAAATTATGGACTTATTGGTCATTATCCTAGACTAGATTGGTAATAATACTGGACTAGATTGTGGTCAAAATTTTGGACTAGATTGGTCTAAATTGGGGGCCGTGGAGTTCGATCCTCCGCCGGGGCTTCTGTGATTATATAGTATTTTAGGTGTTCGAGGGCTTAGTGGGGCTTGGCCTGCCGCTCTTCAAGGTCATAATATGATAAAAAAAAGTATCGAGGTCCGTTTGAGGATGACAATGAGTTGACTGAAATTCGAGAATTCATTCATTTGTGGTTTCGAGTCGTAAAAAGTACCAAAATCATAAAATAGTACTAGGATAGAGTCTTGAGAATTTTTTGTCACATAGTTGTAGCGCGTCTCTCAAATTGTTCCATATCAGCTTTATGTTTTATATCAATATTTATAATTGATCTACCATTATTAAATTGGTCCTTAATAAAGCACATCGGTACTTATTTCGAACTCTCACACAATGTTTATTTTTGTCCCGTAGAATTATAAGTGTAAATTTTAATACTATATATATTTGAGTTATGAAATTATAGCTCCTAAAGATATTTGGTTCATTAATCTGGACAGATTTGTCTAATGTTTGGACTAAATTGACAAAGTTCTATACTAGAATTTGTCAAAAACTAGACTAGATTGGTCAAAATTTGGAATTATATTTGGTCAAAAGTTTGACAGATTGAGCAAAATTTGGACTAGATTTGGGCATAATTTGGACTAGTTTGTTTTGTAAGGTTGGACTCAGATGGTGTTTAAAAATCGAAACTAGATTTGTCAAATTTTGTCTTAGATTTATCATAAAGTCTGGCATAGAGTTGTAAAAGTTATGGACTAGATATGGCAAATTTTGGACTAGATGGTGTAAAGTTGGGAGTAATTTGGTTTGAGACCTATCTCTGTCAAAAGTTTGGACTACTGTGTGTCCAAACCTAACGAGATGTGTCAAAATGTTGGACGAAGTTGTCAAATTCTGACGACGGTTTGAAAAAATGGACTAGTTTGTTAAAAATTTGGACTAAATTTTTTCAAATCTAGATTATAGGGGGTCAAAAATATGGGTCGTAGTTTTGTAAAAATTTGGGTGTAGAATTGTCAAAATTGGGACGAGAGGTGAAATAAAATGAGTTCTAGAGTTGGTCAAAATTTGGACTAGAGTTGGTCAAAACATGGACTAGATTGTCAAAATATGGACTAATTTGTCAAAATTATCGGGACTAGAGTTGGGTCAAAATCCTAGACTAATTGGTGAATAAACTGACTAGATTTGACAATGTTGGGGACTAGATTGGCAAATAGGGTCGGGAGTTTCGATCCTCGCCGGGGGCTCGTGATTATAGATTGATTTTAGTTGCGTATGCTTTATGGGGCTTGGCCGTCCGCTCTGCAGGTCATATATAGAGAAAAAAAGATCGAGGTCCGTTTGAGGTGAATGAGTGACTGAAGAGTTCGAATAATTCATCTCAGTGTGGTGTCGAGTTCGATAACAATTACCAAACGTAACATAGTACTATAGAATCTTGAAAGTTTTTTGTCACATAGTGGGAGCGCTCTCTCAATTTCCATATCATCACGTTGTTTAATTTTTTATAATAAAAATTTATAATTGATCTACCTTATTAAGTTCGATATTAATTGCACATATGTACTTATTTCTACTCTCACTCTATGTTATTTTTGTACCGTAAATTATAAGTATAAATTTTATACTATAGAATTTTTGAAAATTATAGCTCCTTAAAGAGAGTTGGTGCATATAAACTCGGACTAGATGTGGTCTAATTGCTTGGAACTAAATTTGACAAAGTTCTATACTTAATTTGTCAAAAACTAGACTAGATTTGTATAAATTTGGATTAGAGTTGCAGAAATTTTGGAACAGATTTATCATAATGGTGGACTAAGGATTCTCAAAATTTGGACTAGTGTGTTTTTTATTTTGACTAGAGTGTTTTAAACTACACTTGATGGTCAAAGATTTTGGTCTAGATTTTATCATAAATTCTGGCTTAGTTTGTAAAAAGTTAGGTCTAGATAGGTCAAATGTGGGGACTAGTTGGGCTATGTTGGAGTAGATTGGGGTGGGGGGACGTATGCTGTCAATAATTTTGGACTACATTGACATACACTAGTCGAATGTTGTCAAAATTTTGACTAATTGGTAAAATTCGGTCTAGGTTTGTAATAAAATGGACTCAGATTTGTTAAAATTTGTATCTATATGTATCAAATTCTAGATGTATTGGAAATAATTTGGAAGAAGTGGGGAGTGTCATATTTTGGGGACTCTAGATGTGGGGAAAAATTGGTGAACGTATTTTCAAAAGTGGGACTAGATTGGCGCATAATCATGGACTTGTATTTGTCAAAATATGGACTATGATTTGTCAATATTATGGAACTAGATTTGTCAAAATCCTAGACTAAGTTGTAATGAAACTGGACAGAGTGGGCCAAAGTTGAGATCTAGATTGTGCTAAATATTCGGGTTCATCCTCGTCGGGGGCGTTCTTATTATAAATTGGGAGTTTCGGTTTCAGGGCTGTTTGTGCTTTCGGGCGTTCCGATCTTACAGTCATAATATAGAGAAAAAAAGATCGAGGTCCGTTGGGAGGTTGGGACATTGAGTTGACAGGAAATTCGAATAATTCATTCATGGTGGTTTCGAGTTCGGATAACAATTACAAAAAGCTCTAAAATAGACTATGTGAGTTCTTGAGAATTTTTTTGTCACATAGGATGTACTCTTCTCTTCAAATTCCTTATCATGCTTAAATTTTTTATATCAAAAGTTATAATTTATCTACCGTAGTTATGGTCCTATAAAATGCAAGCACATAGTACTTAGTTCTAACGCTCACTCAAGGTTGTATGTTGTACCGTAGAATTATACAGGATAAATTTTATACTATATATTTAGTTATAAATGAAGAGCTCCTAAAGATATTTGGTTCATAAAAACTGGACGAATTTGTCTAATGTTTGGAACTAAATTGACAAATTCTATACTAGATGGTGGTCAAAAACTAGACTTGATTTGTCAAATTTGAGATTAGCGTTGGCAAAAGGTGGACTATGTAGCAAAAATTTGGACGAGATTTGGCAAAATTTGGTCTAGTTTACAATTTTTCAATAGTCTTTCCTATTGTTTGTTTTAGCCAAACATTGACAATCTAGTCCAGTTTTTATGAACAAATCTTTAGGAGCTATAATTATAAATAATTATTGTATAAATTTTACTTTATTAGGTATAATAACATTGAGTGAAGTTAGAAATAAGTACATATGTGCATTAATAGGACATTTAATAAGGTAGTAATTATAAATTTTGATATAAAAAATTAGCATGATATGAAATTTGAGAGAAGAGTACTCTAGTGACAAAAAAATCTAAGATTTCATAGTATATTTAAGATTTTGGTATTGTTATCGAACTCAAACCACAATGATGAATTATTCGTTTCAGTCATCATTGTATCTCAGACGGACCGATCTTTTTTTATCTTTTATGACTGAGGCGGAGGCAAGCCATAAAGCATAGAAACTAAATAATTTATAAAGAAGCCCCGCGAGGACGAACCACGACCATTTTTGACAATCTGTCCTTTTGACAAATAGTCCAGTTTTACAAATCTAGTCAATTTTGACAAATCTAGTCTATTTTACAAATCTGTCATTTTTGACAAAACTATCCATTTTGACAATCTATCAAATTTTGAAAATCTATCAATTTTTACAAATCTAGTCCAAATTTTGACAATCTATCAAATTTTGAAATTAGTCCAAATTTTAAACAATCTAGATTTAAAATTAGTCCAATTTACAATCTAGTCATTTTACAAATAGTCCAAATTTCAAATTGTCCAAATTTGACAATTGTCTTTTGACAATTAGTCCAATTTTAATTGTCAAAAATTTTATCCAAAATTTGAAAATTAGTCAAAATATTGACATATCTAGTCCATAACTTTTACAATTATGCCAATTTGTAAATCAGCCAAATTTTGACAATCTAGTTAGTTTTTAACAAATTAGTCAAAATTAAAAAAAATATCCAATTTTACAATTAGTCAAATTTGATAAATCTGTCCAAATTTTGAAAATCTAATCCAATTTTGACAAATTAGTCCATGTTTTTGACAAATCTAGTATAGAACTTTGTCAAATTTAGTCCAAACATTAGACAAAATCTAGTCCAGTTTTTATGAACCAAATATCTTTAGGAGCTATAATTTATAAATAATTATATAGTATAAAATTTATACTTATAATTCTACGGTACTAAAATAAACATGAGTGAGAGTTAGAAATAAGTACATATGTGCATTTAATAGGACATTTAATAAGGTAGATAAATTATAAATTTTGATATAAAAAAATTAAGCATGATATGGAAATTGAGAGAAGAGCTACATCCTATGTGACAAAAAAATCTCAAGATCTATCATAGTATATTTTTACAAATCTTAGTCAATTTTGCAAACTAGTCAATTTTGACAAATCTAGTCCATTTTTGACAAATCTAGTCCAAAATTTTGACAAATCTAGTCCAAATGTTTTGACAAAATTACATCCAAATTTTGACAAATCTAATCTAGAATTGATAAAATTTGTCCAAATTTTAAAAAATCTAGTCCATTTTTTTACAAACCTAGTCCAAATTTGACAAATCTAGTCCAAAATTTGACAAATCTAGTCTATTTTGACAAATGTAGTCCAAAATTTTGACAGATGTAGTCCCAAACTTGACAAAAACTAGTCAAAATTTGACATATCTAGTCCATAACTTTTACAAATCTATGCCAGAATTATGATAAATCTAGACCAAAATTTTGACAAATCTAGTTAGTTTTTAACAAATCTAGTCCAAAATTTAAAAAAAAAAACTAGTCCAAATTTTTGACAAATCTAGTCCAAATTTTGATAAATCTGTCCAAAATTTTGACAAATCTAATCCAAATTTGACAAATCTAGTCATTTTTGACAAATCTATAAATTTTTCAAATTAGTCCAAACATTAGACAAAAACTAGTCCATTTTTTAACCAAATATCTTTAGGAGCTATAATTTTTAAAATAATTATATAGTATAAAATTTATACTTATAATTCTAGGTACTAAATAAACATTTAGTGAGAGTTAAAAATAAGTAATATGTGCTTTAAAAGGGCATTTAATAAGGTAAAAATTTAAATTTTGATATAAAAAATTAAGCATATTGGAAATTGAAGAAGGCTACATCCCTTTTGACAAAAAAAAACTCAAGATCTATATGTTTAAAATTTTAAGATTTTGGTATTGTTATCGAACTCGAAAAACAATGAATGAATTATTCGAATTTCAGTCAACCATTTTCTCCCCGACGGACCCGATCTTTTTTTATCTTTTTTATGACCGAAGAGCGGGGGGCCAAGCCCATAAAGATAGAAACTAAAATCAATATATAATAAGAAAGCCCCCGCAGGTCGAAATCACGACCCTATTTTGACAATTTTCCAAAATTTGAAAATCTGTCCCGTTTATTACAAATCTTTGTCTAGGATTTTTGACAAATCAGTCCATAATTTTTACAAATTAGTCCATATTTTGCAAATCTAGCCTGTTTTGCAAAACAGTCCAAAATTTTGCAAATCTAGTCTAATTTTTTTTAAAAACTAGTCCCAAAAATTTTTCAAACACTCCAAAATTTTGACAAATTAGTCAATTTTTGACAAAACTAAACTAGAATTGATAAATTTAGTCCAAATTTTAACAAACTAGTCCTTTTTTTTCAAAACCCGTCCAGATTTTTTACAAAAAAAGTCCAAAATTTTTACAAATTTGTCTAGTGTTTGACAAAAGAGTCCCAAAATTTTTTACAGATTGTCCCCAAATTTTTTGACAAATCTAGTCCCCAAAAATTTTACAATCTAGTCCAAATTTAAAAA
>CM068300.1:63506873-63557407 GCA_034768395.1 Linum lewisii
CCAAATTTTGACAAATCTAGTCCAGTTTTTGACAAATCTAGTATAGAACTTTGTCAAATTTAGTCCAAACATTAGACAAATCTAGTCCAGTTTTTATGAACCAAATATCTTTAGGAGCTATAATTTATAAATAATTATATAGTATAAAATTTATACTTATAATTCTACGGTACTAAATAAACATTGAGTGAGAGTTAGAAATAAGTACATATGTGCATTTAATAGGACATTTAATAAGGTAGATAAATTATAAATTTTGATATAAAAAATTAAGCATGATATGGAAATTTGAGAGAAGAGCTACATCCTATGTGACAAAAAAATTCTCAAGATCTATCATAGTATATTTTAAGATTTTGGTAATTGTTATCGAACTCGAAACCACAATGAATGAATTATTCGAATTTCAGTCAACTCATTGTCATCCTCAGACGGACCTCGATCTTTTTTTATCTTATTATGACCTGAAGAGCGGAAGGCCAAGCCCATAAAGCATAGAAACTAAAATCAATATATAATAAAGAAGCCCCCGACGAGGATCGAACTCACGACCATATTTTGACAAATCTAGTCCATATTTTGACAAATCTAGTCCATGTTTTGACAAATCTAGTCCAAATTTTTGACAAATCTAGTCTAAATTTTTACAATCTAGTCCATTTTTTGACAAATCTACTCCAAAATTTTGACAATCTACTCCAAAATTTTGACAAATCTACTCCAAAATTTTGACAAATCTAGTCCAAATTTTGACAAATCTAATCTAGAATTTGATAAATTTAGTCCAAATTTTAACAATCTAGTCCATTTTTTACAAATCTAGTCCAGAATTTGACAAATCTAGTCTAGTGTTTGACAAATGTAGTCCAAAATTTTGACAATCTTGTCCAAAATTTTGACAGATGTAGTCCAAATTTTGACAAATCTAGTCCAAAATTGATAAATCTAGTCAAGAATTTGACATATCTAGTCCATAACTTTACAAATCTATGCCAAATTCTGATAAATCTAGCCCAAAATTTTGACAACTAGTTAGTTTTTAACAAATCTAGTCCAAAATTAAAAAAAAACTAGTCCAAATTTTTACAAATCTAGTCCAAAATTTGATAATCTGTCCAAATTTTGACAAATCTAATCCAAATTTTGACAAATCTAGTCCAGTTTTTGACAAATCTAGTATAGAACTTTGTCAAATTTAGTCCAAACATTAGACAAATCTAGTCCAGTTTTTATGAACCAAATATCTTTAGGAGCTATAATTTATAAATAATTATATAGTATAAAATTTATACTTATAATTCTACGGTACTAAATAAACATTGAGTGAGAGTTAGAAATAAGTACATATGTGCATTTAATAGGACATTTAATAAGGTAGATAAATTATAAATTTTGATATAAAAAATTAAGCATGATATGGAAATTTGAGAGAAGAGCTACATCCTATGTGACAAAAAAATTCTCAAGATCTATCATAGTATATTTTAAGATTTTGGTAATTGTTATCGAACTCGAAACCACAATGAATGAATTATTCGAATTTCAGTCAACTCATTGTCATCCTCAGACGGACCTCGATCTTTTTTATCTTATTATGACCTGAAGAGCGGAAGGCCAAGCCCATAAAGCATAGAAACTAAAATCAATATATAATAAAGAAGCCCCCGACGAGGATCGAACTCACGACCATATTTTGACAAATCTAGTCCATATTTTGACAAATCTAGTCCATGTTTTGACAAATCTAGTCCAAATTTTTGACAAATCTAGTCTAAATTTTTTACAAATCTAGTCCATTTTTGACAAATCTACTCCAAAATTTTGACAAATCTACTCCAAAATTTTGACAAATCTACTCCAAATTTTGACAAATCTAGTCCAAATTTTGACAAATCTAATCTAGAATTTGATAAATTTAGTCCAAATTTAACAAATCTAGTCCATTTTTTACAAATCTAGTCCAGAATTTGACAAATCTAGTCTAGTGTTTGACAAATGTAGTCCAAAATTTTGACAAATCTTGTCCAAAATTTTGACAGATGTAGTCCAAATTTTGACAAATCTAGTCCAAAATTTGACAAATCTAGTCCAAAATTTGATAAATCTAGTCAAGAATTTGACATATCTAGTCCATAACTTTTACAAATCTATGCCAAAATTTTGATAAATCTAGTCCAAAATTTTGACAAATCTAGTCTAGTTTTTAACAAATCTAGTCCAAAATTAAAAAAAAAACTAGTCCAAATTTTTACAAATCTAGTCCAAAATTTGATAAATCTGTCCAAATTTTGACAAATCTAATCCAAATTTTGACAAATCTAGTCCAGTTTTTGACAAATCTAGTATAGAACTTTGTCAAATTTAGTCCAAACATTAGACAAATCTAGTCCAGTTTTTATGAACCAAATATCTTTAGGAGCTATAATTTATAAATAATTATATAGTATAAAATTTATACTTATAATTCTACGGTACTAAATAAACATTGAGTGAGAGTTAGAAATAAGTACATATGTGCATTTAATAGGACATTTAATAAGGTAGATAAATTATAAATTTTGATATAAAAAATTAAGCATGATATGGAAATTTGAGAGAAGAGCTACATCCTATGTGACAAAAAAATTCTCAAGATCTATCATAGTATATTTTAAGATTTTGGTAATTGTTATCGAACTCGAAACCACAATGAATGAATTATTCGAATTTCAGTCAACTCATTGTCATCCTCAGACGGACCTCGATCTTTTTTTATCTTATTATGACCTGAAGAGCGGAAGGCCAAGCCCATAAAGCATAGAAACTAAATCAATATATAATAAAGAAGCCCCCGACGAGGATCGAACTCACGACCATATTTTGACAAATCTAGTCCATATTTTGACAAATCTAGTCCATGTTTTGACAAATCTAGTCCAAATTTTTGACAAATCTAGTCTAAATTTTTTACAAATCTAGTCCATTTTTTGACAAATCTACTCCAAAATTTTGACAAATCTATTCCAAAATTTTGACAAATCTACTCCAAAATTTTGACAAATCTAGTCCAAATTTTGACAAATCTAATCTAGAATTTGATAAATTTAGTCCAAATTTTAACAAATCTAGTCCATTTTTTACAAATCTAGTCCAGAATTTGACAAATCTAGTCTAGTGTTTGACAAATGTAGTCCAAAATTTTGACAAATCTTGTCCAAAATTTTGACAGATGTAGTCCAAATTTTGACAAATCTAGTCCAAATTTGATAAATCTAGTCAAGAATTTGACATATCTAGTCCATAACTTTTACAAATCTATGCCAAAATTCTGATAAATCTAGTCCAAAATTTTGACAAATCTAGTCTAGTTTTTAACAAATCTAGTCCAAAATTAAAAAAAAAACTAGTCCAAATTTTTACAAATCTAGTCCAAAATTTGATAAATCTGTCCAAATTTTGACAAATCTAATCCAAATTTTGACAAATCTAGTCCAGTTTTTGACAAATCTAGTATAGAACTTTGTCAAATTTAGTCCAAACATTAGACAAATCTAGTCCAGTTTTTATGAACCAAATATCTTTAGGAGCTATAATTTATAAATAATTATATAGTATAAAATTTATACTTATAATTCTACGGTACTAAATAAACATTGAGTGAGAGTTAGAAATAAGTACATATGTGCATTTAATAGGACATTTAATAAGGTAGATAAATTATAAATTTTGATATAAAAAATTAAGCATGATATGGAAATTTGAGAGAAGAGCTACATCCTATGTGACGGGAGCGCAGTGGGTGACAAAGGATAACTTTTGTATCCTATACAAAGCTCAAGGAGAGCCGTCGGATCTCCTTCAATTAGATCTAATGGACAGCATAACTAGTATGAGGTTAATTTTTTTTTTTTTCACTTTTGACCAACCCCACTTCCTAGGGTAATTTCACCGCCGCCTCCACACCTCTGAAAAAGACGCACAAACCACCTGCAGGAACTCCGGCCGGCCCTCTTTCCGGACGGCGCTCCTTCTCCCGACGCCGATACTTTCTTTTGCGCGTCTATCTCCTCTCCCCGGTGCGGCGTTGCGGTTAGTTGATCGGGTCGATTGCATCCTCCGATCTCTCCTCTGCAATCGCGAGTCCGTTGGAGACGGCGCTAGCGTTCTCCTGGCCGCTCTCTCCTCTGCAATCGACGGCGATCTCATCATCGCTGGTAAGCATTCCGGTTTCTATTTTTTTCTGTTTATTTCAGACCGTATGCCGATTTAATCCTAAACCCATTTGTTCCCTCTATTGCATGTCGCCCCTCCGTTGTTGATTTCTAGATTTTGAATTCCTGGTTGCGTCTAATTTCACACAGCGTCGAAGAAAATCGAGGATTCTTAAGCCACGAATCTGATCCTGCCATTGATTTGCTCTAGAGGTAGGTACTTGTATATACTAGTACTTCTAAGATACAAGTATTACTAGCATTGTTTAGGATCACTTCTAGCATGTTTCCATTGGTTCTGCAAAATTACTTGATTTCCTGTTCATTATGTAATTAGTTTATTTGATGTGAATTCTGTGTTGCTTGTTTGATTTTAAATCAATGGATTGTTGAAGGGTTTTAGTAGTAACATTGTTGATTTAGATTAATAACTGAGTTGGTATTGGTTAGGATTCTAAAAATCATGATCTGATTGCTGTTTTGGGTTCATTACCATGCCCAAGTTATTCAGTTATTTGGAAGCACAGCTGCATACAATGAGTTTGATTTTTTGCTGGTTTTTGTAGCTGGTTTTTATGTTTAAAGCACAGCTGCATTCAAGTGTTTATGTTCTGACTACCTAGCTCCTTTCTCAATCTCGGTTTTGCACTCCAGGTTCGACACTTTTATTTCTGAAATGGTTGTGGTCAAGTATTGGTTGTTAGGTAGATCATGGTTTGTGAAGCTAGTATATAATGAAGCAATACTTGTATGATAATGTATTCTGCTTCACATCAAGTTCAATGAATGTGTTGCTTTATTGTTTGATTGTCTCATTCCTTTTTTCTTTAACCTGTAAAAATCTGCAGGTGCAGAATACTTGTAGGCTTGCAGTACTAGTATGTTTCAGATGAATTTCTTGTTTTCCGTGGATTAAGTTCGTGAATTCCTTGTTTGTCTTGGATCTGCAGAATTACATTGTTAATTGTGAATTGTATTTTAGTTTGTTAAGTGATTTATGGTATTCTGTTTGTGTTGCTGCACATAAAATTCGATGAATATGTTGCTTTATTGTTTGATTATCTCATTCCTTATTTCTTTAACTTGCTAAAACTTGCAGCTGCAGAATACTTGTAGGATTACAGTACTAGTATATTCACAATACTTGTATGTTCGTAGTACTAGTATGCATTGAATTAATTGTCATGTATGAGTTTATGTTCAAGCTGCATGTTTGTTAGTGCGCATATTGTTTTGATTGGAACAATCTTGTTTCTGATATTTGGCCGGTATGTTTGCAGGAGCTGAAGGAGAATCGGTGTCTTTAGCTGACAAAGTCATAATCGTTGGATCTCTTAGCTTTACTCTGAATCATATCGCTTCGATGGTTTAATCTGTGACTTTATCAATTTTGAGTGTTATAAACAAACCATTGTATGTATTGAATCAATACTAGTATTTACATTGGTGACTTATAATAGTATTTATCAGCGCATTATTATAGTAATTATTATACTAGTATTTCGAGCAGTACTGGTATTACTTCATTTTCGGTGCAACTGTATCATTCTCATTGCTCCACTAAGTAGATTAATTTTCACATACAATAGACAAAAAATTATGATTCGTAATGCACCATTAACACGGTTTCCAGCCAATATTAGGTTAGATGGAATTTTATATATGAATATATGTCATCAGTTTATATTTGAGTATATGCAAGCCAAAAAAATTATAGAAGGAAGAAGAAGGATATAGGAGTAGTGAAATAAGTAAGAAAAATATTTTGTTCCATATTTTAAGGATGGGTATTAAAAAATATAACAATAATAATTGAACATTAAATTAGGAAAATAAAAAAAAGAAAAAAAATATGGCGGTTATAGAAGCAGCCAAGGTGGGGTGAGGTTAGTTAAATAAATTAGTTAATTAGATAATATATTAATTAGGAAAATGAGATGAGATTAAGGGTGGGGATTCAACTTTGTGTAGGTGACAAAGTTTCCCCTTTGTCACCAAAAAAAATCCCCTATGGGACAAAAAAATTCTCAAGATCTATCATAGTATATTTTAAGATTTTGGTAATTGTTATCGAACTCGAAACCACAATGAATGAATTATTCGAATTTCAGTCAACTCATTGTCATCCTCAGACGGACCTCGATCTTTTTTTATCTTATTATGACCTGAAGAGCGGAAGGCCAAGCCCATAAAGCATAGAAACTAAAATCAATATATAATAAAGAAGCCCCCGACGAGGATCGAACTCACGACCATATTTTGACAAATTTAGTCCATATTTTGACAAATCTAGTCCATGTTTTGACAAATCTAGTCCAAATTTTTGACAAATCTAGTCTAAATTTTTTACAAATCTAGTCCATTTTTTGACAAATCTACTCCAAAATTTTGACAAATCTACTCCAAAATTTTGACAAATCTACTCCAAAATTTTGACAAATCTAGTCCAAATTTTGACAAATCTAATCTAGAATTTGATAAATTTAGTCCAAATTTTAACAAATCTAGTCCATTTTTTACAAATCTAGTCCAGAATTTGACAAATCTAGTCTAGTGTTTGACAAATGTAGTCCAAAATTTTGACAAATCTTGTCCAAAATTTTGACAGATGTAGTCCAAATTTTGACAAATCTAGTCCAAAATTTGACAAATCTAGTCCAAAATTTGATAAATCTAGTCAAGAATTTGACATATCTAGTCCATAACTTTTACAAATCTATGCCAAAATTTTGATAAATCTAGTCCAAAATTTTGACAAATCTAGTCTAGTTTTTAACAAATCTAGTCCAAAATTAAAAAAAAACTAGTCCAAATTTTTACAAATCTAGTCCAAAATTTGATAAATCTGTCCAAATTTTGACAAATCTAATCCAAATTTTGACAAATCTAGTCCAGTTTTTGACAAATCTAGTATAGAACTTTGTCAAATTTAGTCCAAACATTAGACAAATCTAGTCCAGTTTTTATGAACCAAATATCTTTAGGAGCTATAATTTATAAATAATTATATAGTATAAAATTTATACTTATAATTCTACGGTACTAAATAAACATTGAGTGAGAGTTAGAAATAAGTACATATGTGCATTTAATATGACATTTAATAAGGTAGATAAATTATAAATTTTGATATAAAAAATTAAGCATGATATGGAAATTTGAGAGAAGAGCTACATCCTATGTGACAAAAAAATTCTCAAGATCTATCATAGTATATTTTAAGATTTTGGTAATTGTTATCGAACTCGAAACCACAATGAATGAATTATTCGAATTTCAGTCAACTCATTGTCATCCTCAGACGGACCTCGATCTTTTTTTATCTTATTATGACCTGAAGAGCGGAAGGCCAAGCCCATAAAGCATAGAAACTAAAATCAATATATAATAAAGAAGCCCCCGACGAGGATCGAACTCACGACCATATTTTGACAAATCTAGTCCATATTTTGACAAATCTAGTCCATGTTTTGACAAATCTAGTCCAAATTTTTGACAAATCTAGTCTAAATTTTTTACAAATCTAGTCCATTTTTGACAAATCTACTCCAAAATTTTGACAAATCTATTCCAAAATTTTGACAAATCTACTCCAAAATTTTGACAAATCTAGTCCAAATTTTGACAAATCTAATCTAGAATTTGATAAATTTAGTCCAAATTTTAACAAATCTAGTCCATTTTTTACAAATCTAGTCCAGAATTTGACAAATCTAGTCTAGTGTTTGACAAATGTAGTCCAAAATTTTGACAAATCTTGTCCAAAATTTTGACAGATGTAGTCCAAATTTTGACAACAAGCAATCTAGTCCAAAATTTGATAAATCTAGTCAAGAATTTGACATATCTAGTCCATAACTTTTACAAATCTATGCCAAAATTCTGATAAATCTAGTCCAAAATTTTGACAAATCTAGTCTAGTTTTTAACAAATCTAGTCCAAAATTAAAAAAAAACTAGTCCAAATTTTTACAAATCTAGTCCAAAATTTGATAAATCTGTCCAAATTTTGACAAATCTAATCCAAATTTTGACAAATCTAGTCCAGTTTTTGACAAATCTAGTATAGAACTTTGTCAAATTTAGTCCAAACATTAGACAAATCTAGTCCAGTTTTTATGAACCAAATATCTTTAGGAGCTATAATTTATAAATAATTATATAGTATAAAATTTATACTTATAATTCTACGGTACTAAATAAACATTGAGTGAGAGTTAGAAATAAGTACATATGTGCATTTAATAGGACATTTAATAAGGTAGATAAATTATAAATTTTGATATAAAAAGTTAAGCATGATATGGAAATTTGAGAGAAGAGCTACATCCTATGTGACAAAAAAATTCTCAAGATCTATCTATATTTAAGATTTTGGTAATTGTTATCGAACTCGAAACCACAATGAATGAATTATTCGAATTTCAGTCAACTCATTGTCATCCTCAGACGGACCTCGATCTTTTTTTATCTTATTATGACCTGAAGAGCGGAAGGCCAAGCCCATAAAGCATAGAAACTAAAATCAATATATAATAAAGAAGCCCCCGGCGAGGATCGAACTCACGACCTTTCGCTTACGAAGCGAACGCAATACCACTATGCTACGGAGGCTTTGTAGATTTTGATTCGTATTTCTCTTCTTGTCAGTATTGTAAAAATTATAATACTTCCTTCACTGAGAAGAAAGTCTGCATTTGCATTCCTGAAGGCTGAAGACATCAGGACAAACAACCAAAGTGTCTGCAATTTCTTCCTTTTCATATACATATATCTTGATAGCCTCCTTCCTTCCATAGACAAAGTCACAACCTTTACCACTTTACAATCTTCCACCATCAGAACCAACCACAACAGCATGATGATACTATACTATATGCCCATATATCAAAATAAACACAGCAATTATGTACCTACTTGGCAAACAGCTTCCTCCTCCTACCTAATTTGCCCCTCGAACCGGCTCCTGCTTCCTCACCCATCACGATCTCGTCAACCAAGTCTTTAAACACCAGCCTCTCAACATCCAACACCAACCCAGAAACCTCATTGTCAAACTCCGTCCAGCTCTCCGATCTTCGTGTCACATCCTCGCACAAGATCACCTTCAGACCATCTTCCTCATCCTCGTCTTCTAACAAGCTGCTGCATCGTAGCTTCTCGACTTGGAGCTGCTGCTCGATCTCCGAACATAGCTCCTTCAGTAGCCTCTGTGCTGTGATGGTCTTCCTGGCCAGTTTACCAGAACACATCATCGGCCGTGGCTCTGGCGAGACGCCTGGTGTGGCTAGCTTCTTTACGAGGATCTCGTTCACAGCATCGAATATGAGCTTACGGTGGAACTTCTCCACATTGAAGGTTTTCGAGGGAAGGTTTTTTTCTTCCTTTGTATGCAAAGTTCTGGCCTTGGTTTGTTCCAGTACACAGAATAGCTGAGGGTTGATGGGGTGGCCCGAGGTGTGCAGTTGAAATGTGGTTAGGCCCGAGCCAAGGTCTCTAAGGAGAAGGCCCGAAGCTAGCAAGATTTCGGAAATGTATCGGTGGTCGGGTTTCTTGTTATCGCAGAGCGATGCAATGTAGTCTGTGCTAGCTTCATCATGAGTAGAATTCAACCGCCTTAGCTTCTGTACCAAATCCTCAATGTTCTTTAACTTCTTACTGTCGATATCAGGTGTGTGGCCGGAATCTGCACTGTTGGACACGGATTCTGAGGAGTTCCATTCGCTGTCATCCTGACTATGTAGTGAAACCACTGCACCAAAACGAAACGAGTATGCAAAGCAAAGTGAAAATTCGCGTCTAACGAGTATTCTATTTGATGCACTTTGTGACATTTCCTTCCATTGGAAGTACAAGTTCTCAATATATTAACTTTCCAAGTTGATATAATTACCTTCAGGCATATTGGGGATCTGTTTCACAGGGGAGATGTCATCTTCTTTGTAAACAGAATGATCAAGAACCGAGACGGGACTAGGTTGCTCAGGAGCAATAGAAACTAGTTCCGAGGCGGACAACTCCTCGAAGTTCGAAGTTTCTTTCTGCACAGGTTAAATACAGGAAATGTCAGTCTCATGACTATAGTAGTGAAATAACTAGAAGCTAAAACAATACATACACATACACATTGCATTGGAGCGGGAACCAAATAGTTAGTAGTAGCCTTTATCGGTGGACTTCGACTTTCAGCAGATCGTTCAACGCTAGTGACTTCCACATCATCACCTTGGTAACTTGAAGTTCTTGATTCATTACTTATCTGACTCATCCGTTCATCATTCTGAGGCTGTTTTCGACATTTCATCCGGTACTTCCCACCGCCTGGAGATGTTGATTCTGCTGAGGAATGCCTTCTTGGTTTGCTTGTAGTATCAATTGGAGGAGGAGTTGGTGGACGAGATCTCCGCTCCATGTCAGCTCTCTTTTGGTGAAGTCTCGGGCTTACCGAACCCGTGCTCTCTCTTGCTGAAGGCTTTGAAGAAGCTTGAGTTGTTCTTATGCTCTTCCCACTTGGTTTCTTCACACCAGAGTTAGAAACAGCTTCTCTGTGAGTGCTTCTAGGAGACTGGTCTTTGAACATTTGTTTATTACCACCATTCTGAATTCTATGTAGCGAGGGAAGCCATCGATTCTGATCACTGAGGAAGAAGGAATGCCAGATTTCTCAACAAGTTTTGCTGGTTTCATTATCACAATTGGGGACTCAAATCTCCTAGTTGTGGAAGTAGTAGCCAGATTCTCATGAATGTTTTGCTGCCTTGGAAACCTCGGCCTTTGATTCGAATTCTGATCGAATTGTGCTTGAGTTCCGAATTTAGAATCTAGTTCTTCCTTCCCAGTCTCAAGGAGCCCCTTAGCTTGCATTGCTTCTAGAATCTGTTTAAGAGCTCTCAGATCTTTTCCAGATCGTTTGAACTCGAGATCCTTCAGTCTCTTCTCAATCTCACTGTAAACTGATGGAAATGAGTTCTGTGGCTTCACTGGAACCTTGGCAACCTTGAAGCTCGATTTTCGTGTTCCAGCCGGCTGCTGCTTCCATGGAGCCTGTTCAATTGGTGACTTTGGAATCGGTTTCATCGCCACATCTGGATTCTTCACCAAGTTTCTTGGAGACTTGGGAATCCTGATAACCACATTTGCATCATTTTTCTTGAAAGATCTCGAGAAGGAATCAGTACCGATTCGATCATCTATGGATGTCTTCACCAAACCTGACTGATCACCAGCTGATGCTGAATGAGGTAAGGCATCCAATCCCATCAACTTAGCTACCACACTTGGCGGCCTGATCAAGTCGCTTTCATTTGAGCATTCCATAGTTCTTGAGAGGTTACTGCTTCTTTTCGAATCAGACACGGAAGCCTTCTTCATTGAACTTTCTCTACTGTCTAATGAAAGCCTGGGAAGCTCTTTCACCTTAGGTGAAGACTTGATGGTATCCCGTGACTCGAAAGATAACCGATTTGAGTCCCTACCGTCGTAAGACAACCGAGGAGAATCCTTCGTAATTGTACTCCAAATATCTCTCGATGATTCATGCGACGGTCTAGCATGTTCTCTGGCTTCATTGTGATGCTGCCAAGGTGCCTCTCGAATCTTAGAGAGAACTTGTAAAGACTCGTGGGGATCAACTTGAAAATTCTTCTTCACTTTGATGTTCCCATTTGCTGGCTTGGAGAGCTGTAATGGCCTTGGTGAGTCTTTATGCTGTTTCTGAAGAGCACTTCCCTTTGTATCCTCCTTTGGCCTGGTTTTAACTGATAAGGGCCCTCTGGCATCCCTATACATGGAGTCCTTAACAACGTCTCGAAGATCAACTGAGTGCCTTTCGGAATACGAACATGTACTTGGCTGACTTAAGCCTGAATCCCTTGATGGAGTCATGGGAAAGACTGTTCTATCTGTAGAATAAGTTTCCCGTTGAGCTGTCCGGTTGTCAAGAGATGAGAAAGAGGAACCCGAGGATGAGAAAGAACCTCTCGACGATTCGGTAGAAACCCTTTGCTTTTCATTCAAACTCCTGTTCAAGACTGTATCCTGCAACAAAACAAGTGATGCAATTAGCCTCTGATCAGAAACAACAATGTTACACCAACAAGATGCGAAAAGAAGCTTACGAATGGAGGGTGCCGATGGTATCCGTTAAAAGATTCCCTATCGGTGCTTCCACGAAGCAAGTGAGATTGACCTGCAGAATCACAGAAGCAATATGGTGATATATCAGCTACTGAATTGATCAGTATCAGAGCTGTCAACCAGACTGATAACAATCGATCATAAAAGAATTTTGGTTGCGATAGTTCCCTAGTAATTGCAGGTAGATGAACACTATGATTAGTTGAAGCATTGACTACAAGGTGAAAGTTTGTTGCTTTATCATCAAGTTACGATAACACCTACTCACTAAGCAACTTAGGTTACAATGAATAACACTTGTTGGCAAATTACAATCAGCAAACTCTGGCATTTTCATTGTATTCATATCCAACTATCAATCCAACATATATGAAATACCTGAAGGGAACTTCCTCTGGCTTGGACGCCTACTGGAGATCATTTGTTGACGATCAAAGATTTGAAATAAACCAGTCATGCATCCTATATGCTTCTGCAGATCTGAATTATCATCTGCTAATGAATGCAACAGTTTGGCAGCCATTTATTCCTCTTCCTCACTTCAATCCAAAGTCAACCACCATCTGTTAATGCTTATCACTGCTCAAATTACATGTATTGATTGCAGGAGTTTCTTGCAACCACCAGAGTTCACAAGATACATATGAGTACAAAGTACAAACCCCTCCTTTTTATGTATGTACCTTTCAACACCTATGCTTTCTACAGTTTGAAGCAAGAAGCCACAAACACTATGCTGTTTCACTCATATTCTAAAAACCCAAATAAGAACAAAGCACTTTCCATGTAGATGTAACCCCATGGCTACGTTACCTTAAACAGAAGCTTGCTGACAAAACAAAAACAACCCTCAACTGGTTTCCTTTCCCAATGATATCTCACTAATAATAATGTCCCTTTGTTAATTAAGCCACAACTAATCTCAGCCTTCCCCACATCAGAGTTTACCAAGTTCCCAAATTGGAACACTGAAGAATCCTTCCAAGAACAACTCAGAACCCTTGTTTCACAACAATCTGGGGAAGAACTGCAAGGAAGAGCAAAGAAAAACCCAGAAAAATCAGAACCCATGAAGCTGAAAAAAGAAACCAGAAAACAGACCTAATTTGGACATAAGCCCAAATGCCCACAACAGAGAATGATGAACAGGAAGAGAACATTGAGACAGAAATTTGCAATCTTTCTCACCTGCTGCTGCTGCTGTTGTTAGCTAAGACAGGTAGGAATGATGGGGAGGCATTTGCGCCATGTCATTAACATGTGTAAGTAAAAGGGAAAAGATTAGAACTTTGGCTTTTGCCCTTTTGTTTTCTATAAGTTCACAAATGGCTGATTATGATAAGTTTTGTTTACATTCCCAAGAGATAGAAGAGTGGGAGAGATGAACAGGGAATGAGAATGTGGAGAAGAAGATGGAGTAATGGAGCAGCAGAAGATGTCTTTCTTTACCCTTTTTCTGTTTTATCTCTTCTTTTTTCTCAGAAATATATATGCAAGTGGGGATGAGGATGAGAGTATGTGATGTGGGTCTGCATTTTGCATGTGGGTTTTGTCAGAAGAATACCACACTCTGTGCTTCAGATTATCCATGACATCTTCCATATATCATTACTCAATTAAATGTTCAAATGTCAACTTAATGGATGATTTTGGTATAGGATCTGTCAAAATATTGTACAATTGTATTTGTTAGGGTCCTGAATTTTCCGTAACAAACGACCCCCTAACTGAATCCTATGATGTCTTAGAACACGGTAAACTTTGTACAAAAAAGTCATAAGATGAGCCCCGGAAATAACTTAGTCTGTCGAGTCCAATTAGAAGTAAACTAGAAAAAGTTCTCAAAGAGATTTATGAGTCAGGTTGAGAGAACATTTAGACACATACATGTTGTCTGTCAAATTAGCACCAAATGTTTGGCTATACACATAAGATCACTACAACAAGTCTGTTTGTTGTATAAATACCTACTCGCAATCTCCATAATAAATAATTCAAACTCGTTCTCTATTTCTCTCCCTACATTATACCACGTTTTCTCATTTTCAGCAATTGCGAATCGCTCATCTACCCATATTGCTTTCTATCACACTTATTCATAAATTCGAAAGATATTTATCGGTCCTTGTTCTCGATTAAAACAACCCTAAATAAGGAGATGGAAATCAGTCGATCACAATTGAATCAGATACATAGCTGCATCTGAATCGAACAAAATCAAAATTAACTAGCCAGAATCAGCTAAATCCAATTCTAAACTTGATCAAACCGAATAACCGTAACCATATTTTCACCCCTACCAAAGATCAAGAAGTTGCTGGGGAAGATTACTAGATTAGGAGATCAACATAAAGATTCTTCATCATGAGGATCAAGCATGAAGCATGGCAGCTTTGCCCCCCATAAGCAAACACTTGTCCAGAAGAACCGACCGACCGCCCCAACTCCAACTCCAAGCCCAAGGGCATTATATCATTAAGATTCCGTTACTTGTGTCTCTGTGTCTCTGGTACAACCCATTTGGGGAAACTGAGAATTCTCTTGTTTGCCCTTTTTGTCTCTTTCTTGATCAACTTGCTATTTTCAAGTATGCTGGGAACTCCTATTGTGAGGACCCCTATAAGGGTCCTTATATAAGGACATCATTCGCAGCCGTTGGATGAGGATCCTAATCTAACGGTGGGAACAAGTTATGGACAGTTTCAGATCTGGATCTTGATCCAACGGCTACGAATGGTGTCCTTAAATAAGGACTCTTATAGGGGTCCTCACAATAGGAGGTTCCTGCCACTTGTTACTTACAACACTTGCTTTGATGATAACAAGTGATAATAGTACATTGTGTCATTTGCTTGTGTACATTGTGATGTTACCTAGACCATCCCAAAGTTGCTAAACACTTGATGAAAGTCGATGATGTGACAATGTATACTGTCATTAATTGTGGATGAGTCATATTGATGAGTCATCACTTAACGGAATTTTGGATGGAAGGGGCTGTTTGTTAGGTTGGCATAGTAGGAGATAGGGGGTGTTTGTTAACTTGACGATTCAATACCATCTATTTCGATGCGAGGACAACAAAAATTCTAACCGAGTCCTCGAGTTCGAACCACAGACTAGGGTTGAGTTAACCACTATTCATAATTGGTTTGTAAATTTTGTCAACACAAAGAAAGAAGAATGATTTTGCCATCCAAGTAGTAGCGCTCTAACCTCTCTCTTCTCCTCTTCATCTTCTAGGTTTCTTCCCTATTTTCTACGGCTGCCGCCGGCATCTCATGGTGACCGGCGGCAGCCCTTTCTTGGTTATTGACTCATTTTCGCTTCTCCTCCTCGTGCTTGATATGGTTTCTTCTTCCTAAGTGATTTTATCACATGTTTTCCTTTCTTTGAGTTTTTTTTTTCCAGATCTGAACCTATGCTTTTATTTGATTTTCTCCCCTTGTGGGACTGTTTCCTTCTCCTTTAAGGAGCCTTGTTTCCCCCTTTGGGCTTGTTTCTTTCTCCTTTAAGGAGCTTCCTCTACCTTTGTGTAGGCTTGTTTGCAGATGGAGCTATAGAGTTTTCTATGGTTTTGCTTCTTCCTCTTGGTATCTGTTTATTCCTCCTCCTTGCTTCACTCGAGTTGCGCAGTGTTTCGGAGATGCATGACGCTTTGTTCGTCAGGAGTCCAGTGCTTTGAGTTTTGAAGCAGGGTTGCTTCATCAGCCATCTCCTTGTGCTTTGCTGTCGAAGATCGAGTTGTGATAACCTTCCTGAGGGGTTGTGGGCGGTCTGGAGGGGAACCTTCCTCTTCAAAGTTCTCATGTTTCAGCAAGTTTGTTTGGCTCTTTCCTCTTCTACAGGTCGGCGGCGGCTGCTGTGAGTTTGGTGGAGAAGAGTTAGGGTTTTTGCTCTTTCTTTTGGCTGGGCTTTTTTCTGTTTATTCAGATCCTAGTCTGGGCTTTGTTTGGGCCAATCTCTATCTTCTTTTCTGCATTTTCCTTCTATCTGTAAACTCTTGTAAGTTTGATTTTATAAATGAAACTTACTTTTCATGTCGAAAAAAAAGATTTTGCCATCCAAAATGGAAAGATTTTTACTGCTGCTGATGCTTTGTCAATCATGATGTGGTGACGATACAGTACTCAAAAATTTACAAATACATCACTATATATAATGTATTTTTCTTATTCTTTATTTATTTATTTAAATAGCACTTTGGCCCCCTCTACTTTACCAAATTAACGGCTAGCCCCCATATACTGTAACTTGCTCATTTTATCCCCTTCTATTTCGACCACTTTGTTGTTTGGATCCTTTCATTCCAGTTTTTGTCTTCGTAACGTTAAATCATGCGTATTTGGTACACCGTGTTAGCTCCAATAGTCATGTATTAGCTTACTAAGCATTTTTTAAGTGGAATATAACATATAATTAGATAGGATGAGATTGACAAATAAAATATGTGATTTAAAAACAGTTATGGAGTGATAGAAATTCACGCTAATTTAGGTTTTAGAGTAATAGGCGATGGAAAGTTCACAATCACAGATAATTTTGGATCCTTTGCTGACGTTTTTATTCATCATTCGACAAAGAGAATTATATTAGTTACAGATTATTTATCGTCGCAGATTTCCTGTCGCCAAAAATTCAATTTCTCATATAGCTAGTAAATTTATATTTATTCACATCTAAACTCAAAATTTCGTCTAAAATATCTTCATCCATCTCAACTCCACAAATTATCAACCATCGAAACTAAAAAAATATGGTTGATGGAATTGGGTCTGGGAATTGGATTTCAATTCCCGGCCAATGAGAATTGTAGTACAATTATTTGAGTCAATTCCCAATGTGCCGGAAATTGAGTCTCAATTCTCGGACTCAATTCCCGGACCTAATTCCATCAACCAAACACCCCCAAATCACCGAATAAAATCCCAACTCCAAAACCACCCATGCATGACTTTTACAAACAAAATTTCTTTCTTTTTTATATAATACAAAGAGATATCTTCAGTACAAAATTTTCGCGTGAAAGGATTTGCTTATAAATACAGAATATTCTACGTGCCATCCTTTTGGATGAACTGCTAATTACGTTTTTAATTAATTAATTAAGAATGATTACAATATTAATATTGTATTTCCTTGTAAAGCAAAGTTGAATGGTGATGGGTTGGCACATACGTGGCATCCTCATGTGCAAGAAAAATATAAAATAGGAATTAATATAACTATAGTACAGTGTTTGCATGTAACATGTAAACTCACATCAAAGTTGCAATCAATTAGTTAATATGTGACATTAACTAATTGATTTAACAACCCACCTAATCTAATTAAACTATTCCACACATTATGTTTGGTGCTTGTAGGTTTGATGTGTCTAGTATCTCCATGGTATTTGCATGTACTATGTTTACCCGTATCGAAAGAGACTCTCATTCGAATTTAAGAAAGAAAGAAAATAGTGGAAGAAGACATTGCGACTCGAAACTGCTGTTTGAGGAAAAAAAAAATCAAAAACTGAAGTCTAGTGAGAAGTGTATTTATCACGATACACATTGTAAGTAAGAGTAATTAGCTAGTATCTATAGACATTTGAAATACACAAACCTAACTCATTCAGATACTAAAATAAACAAGGAATTTTTAAAATATAATCTCGTAGGAATTTCTCGATGTATACCATGCGATGGGCCCCCGGGACAGAACCGCCCTCGGGACCCCAAGTGACAGACGCGCCCTCAACCCTGAGCCGACGAACAAGACAGGAGGTCACTCACGTCAAGTCCGACTGACCTGACACGGGCCACACTGACCCTCAGTCAGAGCATAGGCCTCACTGATTGATTGCGACCACATGAGGTCCACTAAGAGTTGGCCACGTGGATCCCGCATGTCGGTTTGGATCTATAAACACAGAGACACCCACTGGGAAGAGGACAACACACATACTTGGGACCACAAACCTGATACTGTACGCTTCCACGCTACACGCTAAGGGTTGTTGGTTCCGCCCTCACCACAGGGCTCCTGCCCGGTACTTCTCTATTACTCGCTCTCACTCACGTTTACATTGCCCCACACTATTTCTACCACACTTACTGACTAGCTCCCTTGATATACGCCCTGCAAGGTGCCACACGCCGGCAGCTCGGAGCGCATCGAGGACGTCCTCACTCCCTTCAACCTCCAGTTGAACCAACTTATTGGTCCGCCAGTCCAACTGAGGAATCATCATGAATAGAAGTATAAATTAGTTTTAGCTCAAAATCATAGAAAAACTCATGTATCTATCATTAGTTACCCGGAATTTGAAACCCAATATATGATTTTTGTAATGAAAATCATATTGCTTAGACTTTAGAATGTTCCCCTAAAAGACATAATTGACAAGTGGAGACCTAATTATCATGAAAAAGGGTCATTATGACATCATTAATCAAGAGGCTCATGGCACAAATATAGACAAAGAAAAAGAAAACACTATGAACCAATGATATGAACTCCACAATCACACTTATTTCTTTAGATAATTAAGAACAATGATATGTATATATAACTAACTTTAGGTATTATAGAAAGGGAAATGTGGGGGCTATATGAAGAAATGTAGCCTAGCTAGTTGGATTGAGGCATATTCCCCTCACATGGAGATGATCATGTGAAATTTCTCTAAGCCTTATATATTCAATCAATCAATCAACCTCAATCATCCCAACCTCCCATGTTCCATGAGAGAAAGAATCATCATTTTCATGATGAAAAGTACTCGTGTGTGTGATTGGTCTGTAAATGTATAAATTGTCATGTTAAAATCTCATCAGTTTTGGTAATAGTTTATTTTTATTAATTATAGATTGCTTGACATTTTTTACTAGATTAATATCCAATTGACCTTGATGATCGATGATTTTTTCTGTATAAATCTCTATCGTCTTATTTGAAAAACGGTTAATCATTTAATACATGTGAAAAATAAACAAATAATTGGATATTAATGAAGTTACACATGTCGAGTAAGCTATGTTTTTTTTTTTTGTAAGAGTAGAGTAAGAGTCAGGATGTGTGTAGACTAAAGTAGTAGCTTTTGATGAAAATTAGGATAAAGAGAATTTGTTTATTAACAATTCGACCGTGTGAGGACTTAATTATACCGTAGAGAAACTTATTTACTATTTTTTTTTTTAAATATGGACTCAATTAATGGGAATGGATCAGCATCCAAGGGAATGCTGGTTTGGAAAGTTCCAAACCCATTCTCAACCATTAGATCTAGTTTGACTCTTTGACTAATCTAATAGTCCAGATTTGTCAGGGGTATTTAGGACTTTACACAAATAATTTAATTATTATATTATATATATTTTTTAAATACTTTATTTTTATTACAGTACGCAACTAGTGGCTACTGTACTGTCGCCGGCCAACGCACGCCGGCCGTCGGTCGCCGGCCGCCGGACGACTTTTTTCAAACAACTTTTTTCGATGATTTTTTTTTCGGTGACTTTTTCCGATGACTTTTCCGACGAAGACAAGTTAACTAGTTAACCTAATTTTTACTATTAACTTATTAGCATGATTTTTTTATTCTTAACTAGTTAACTTGGATTTTTACAGTTAACATGTTTTCCGGTGACTTTTCCGACGAGACTCCGGAGACCGACCAAACTCCGGTGATTTTTCCGGCGAGGACAAGTTAACTAGTTAACCTGATTTTTACTAATAACTTGTTAACAAGATTATTTTTTATAACTACTTAACTAGTAAACCTGAGTTTTTATAGTTAACTAGTTATCTAGTTAACATGTTATTATCTAATCGAGTTAACTAGTTACCTAGTTAAGTTGTTAACTAGTTAACCAATTGAGTTAACTATTTATCAAGTTGTTAACTAGTTAACAAAATTTTTAGTTGATAACTATTTATCAAAATAGTTAACTAGTTAACATCATGATTTAGAAAATGAGTTAACTAGTTAATCAATCGAGTTAACTAGTTAACCAATCGAGTTAACTAGTTACCAAGTTGTTAACTAGTTATCTAATCGAGTTAACTAGTTAACTGATCATCCAAAATTTATTTAACTTGTTATCAACATTAGGTAACTAGTTAGCCAAGTTAGTTAACTAGTTATCAGATCGAGTTAACTAGTTATCAGATCGAGTTAACTAGTTATCCAATCGAGTTAACTAGTTAACCAATTGAGTTAACTAGTTATCGAAATCGAGTTAACTAATTATCAAGTTGTTAACTAGTTAACCAATCGAGTTAACTAGTTAACCAGACCGTATTAATTTAATTGTAACTTTCATTTTTACTGAATAATCATCATAGTTTTTTGTAACTACAAATCATCACTCAACTTCTAGCAGTAAGAACTCCAGACACAGTTTCGAACTCGATCAAATCAGATTCCACCAATCCATCAGAGAACAAGGCGTGGGAGGCTGCCAACGTGGCATGCCCACAGAGATTAACCTGCAAAATTTCGAGTTGCAAAGGCCTAAGAGGAATTTTCACAAACACCAAGCGTGCAATCCAATCATCCCACTATCAGATTCACTACTACTTCAACAAAATTTCGAGTTGCAAAGGTCTGAGAGGCATTTTCAAACACCATGCGTGCAATCCAATTATCCCACTATCAGATTCACTACTACCTCAGCAAAAATTCGAAATGCAACGGTCTAAGAGGCATTTTCACAAACACCAAGTGTGCAATCAGATTCTCTGTATGTACCTCACCAACCGGAGTGAACCACCGGAGACGGAACCTGGGATTAGCGGAGGAGTTACGGGAGTCAAGTAGCAGGTCTCGGAGATGTTGAACTCTGCAGCTAGGGATTGAAGCCATGACTCTTCTCTTTCGTCTCGCAGCAAGCACACGGCGGCCGGATTGCCAAAGAATGGAGTCTTAGTGAAAGCATCAACCTGTGGAGAGGAATCGGATCAATCTGAAGGAATACAATTAGCGAAGATTCAGAGAGACGGGAGTTACCAGGAAGAAATCAACGAGCTGATTTCCTTTCGCCATTTTTAGTGTTGAACAGAGAAAGAGAGAAAGTCCAACCCTCTTTCCTCCTCATTCGTACCCACACCGCAAGCCAACCCAGCAACCCCTAACGGCAGCTTCCCACTTCCGTTCGATTGTTATGTTTACAGATCCGGGAATGGTAAAGGGGAAAGGGGAGGGGTAGGATAGGTTTAATTTTTTGAAATTCCGAAATTGCCCCCTGTCAAATAGTTTGGAACCTTCCAAACTTAAAAGTTTGGACGCAGATCCTTTGCCTCAATTAATAATTAGTATCAAATCACAACTTCTGATCCAGGTGCGGATCTGGGGTGGGGTTCCCCGGGCCACGGCCCACCCCACTCTCGGGTCTAAAGCTACAAAACTATGTATATTTTTGTATGTATAAGTAGACTGGCCCAGTAATTTTTTAGATCGAGCCCAGTATATATGAAATGGCCAAGTGTCTTGATCCATCCTAGATCCGCCCTATTCTGATATGATCTAATGTTAGTTAACTAACGAATCACATGGGACCTTACACAATTAAGCAACTATATGGTCTTCATTATGCAATCATTAAGAAACTTTACTCTAAAGTTGCCAATTGCAGATCTTAATAATTATATATATATATATATTATTTAACATTACCAAATAAGTTATTTTCGTGTATTTAATTATGAACAATGTTTTAGACCAAGAACATGCATCGTGGAAAATTGCCAACCCACATCACTAAGAAAATAAGGATGCATTCTTCTCTTCTCTTGAAACAACGGCTGTAACTGCGATTCGATTCCCATCATCTATCTGAAGAAGGGACTGAAAACATAATCATTCAATCACAAAATTAATCTAAACCTAAATATTGGACAACAATATAATAATAAAGTATATGCATATCCTGAATATTATTTTCATATAAATATCATAAAATAATTAAATTAATCAAGAAAAAAAAAGAAAAAAGAATATTGTTAGGATAATATCTCAGTCATTCTCTACCTACTAATTCTGCACACAGCAGATATGATGTTGACACTCGCGAGGAAATGAATATTAAAAATCAAGGTTTTCAGAACCGGACCGGGGTCGAGCCGGTAAGGTCAAGGGTTCAAAGGTTTAATGGAAAAATCAGGGTTGAACCGAGATCAAACCAGAATTGAACCGAAATTTATAGTGCCGGAGAGCTGACTGGTTCACGATCAGACTGGTCCAACCGTGGGGCAGGATACGACATTGAAAACATTGTTAAAAACTCCCCCGAAAATAATAAAAATAAAAATTATGATAAAAGGATAAAATATTATATTACCTTACAAACACTGATGAAACTAAATATGAATGTTCCTTTTTTCTTTCTATCCATTTAGTCACAAATATTACAACATTCCAAGTTGGTTCAGGTCCAAACACTAAAAAACTATAGTATATGCGCAATTTCAGATCTGGGAAATTATACATACACTTCTCTCAATGAGGAAGATGAAGCTTACTACACCTTCATTCTCTAGCTTATCTACATCCCCAACTAATAAATGAATCAAACCAAAACCGGTACGATACTTTAAACTGGGATCTTCATGGCACACGAAACCGATCGTCGAAATCTGGCTAGCAAAGGACCAGACCAGCACAGTGCCCTGGAGAAACTGCATTGGCCATTCATCCATCATCGCATCCAGATTGCAATGACGACCGGTTATTGATGTTACTATTATTCACCTATTATGATCCTGCGATAGAACGGCCAGGATGGGTGCGATGCCGTAATGGGTCCTTGACCAAATGGATTCTGGGACCACAACTCTTGAACGTTCCGTGCCTCGAGTATCCGCTCCAGGTACTTACGGAGGTCACCTTCTGGTCCTGCAAGAAGGTAGAAAGGTTACATCCGTAATAGCTCACCGAAAACGACATGTCTAGAAACAAGTTGAAAGCTTTCAACAGCAAAATGATGCACTAGACAATGAACAAGTAACGAAAAAACTGTTTGATGTGTAGAACTCACCTAATGCAGAATCTTCAGCATCAGTGCATTTGTACGAATGGGGAAATATAGCAGTGTGCACCTGAATATCCGAGACGAATTAGAAGCAGGTACCACGACTGCATTCAGAATTATGAAACCAATACAAGTAATAACCAGATTGATGACCTATATACAAAATGTTTACCGGATTGCGTAAAGCCTTGTATGGTGAATCATCCAACAATAAAGTATTTGATGCATCAAAGACACCCTTTCTCCAAGGAAGTGCTTTCTTATCCCTCCATAGTCTTCTCAGTTCTTTTAAAACCAGAGGTTTGTTCGGATTATCGAGAGTTGACAAGCCTGTATGAGTGCAGTTTGATTGGTCCTACATGGACAGAGCAATTGATTATAAGAGACATCCAAGTTAACAAGTTGTGCTTCATGCAGAGATCTTTTTAAAGTAACAGAGATCCCTTTCTATATGCAGCTATAACTTTGTTTGTAAAGTGGCAACTGAGGAGCAGAAACTAAAGATAAAGAAACACTAAATGCCAGATTAACAAAGGTCAACCTTCCACATGACCTTATGTACAATTTAAATCCATTTTACCTCTTGAAGCAGATTAAAGAGAAGGCGTTTGCATGGATGAACGAGAGTGACAAAACCGACATAACTATAGTACTCACCCAACAGAAAATCAAATTGTCTTCTGAATCTTCAAATAGGAATTTGACTACTCTGTCCAAGTTTTTCCTGCATTACAAGAGCATGAGTCCTTTTCCAATCAGCGTCTCATAAATTACTTAAGATGGACTCAACAAATACATATATAACAGCTTTTGATGAGTAAGTGCGCCAGGGAATAGAAGTACTACAATATGGTTAAGATGGATAAAACAGTACCAGGTTCTTGATGACCAAACACCAACTGCAAAATTCTCGAAGCAGAAGCGGAGAAAATCACGACAGTAGGGCCTTATGAAAACTGGAAAGACAATAAGAAGTGAATTTGGAGAAGGTGGTTGAGCTAAAAACAAGAACCTTTAATGACCTTTTCATGAGATAGATTAAATATCAACAATTTACCTGATTTTTGACTGACGTTAAGGTCAGGCTGATGTGAAGTAGGACACTCTGAATTTGGAATGATATCAACTAAAAGGCCATTGACATCAAGGATAAGGAGCTTCTTCTTAGCAGTACGTACATCAGAAAATCTTTTTGATGGAATCATTCCTTGGGAAATGCTTTTCTTCTCAGTAGCAGCATTCATAGTTTTGGTTGTCTTCTTGCTTTGATCGTGTAAGACATCGGGGCTAGAACAGCTAGGATTGGTCATCTCCAATCCCTTCACTAATGTACAATGCTTATCTGACAGATCTCCATTCGAGTGATTCTCTGAACTTCGTTCACTAACTTCATTCCCTCTAGGAGAAGTCCCTTCATGCATTACACCCTGGTTTAAAGATTTAGAATTGGCACCTTCTGTTGTCAAGATAACAGGTTTCGATGAAGCAGAATGGACTATAGCCTGTCCTCCAATCAACACATCCTCCACGAGTTTACTAGGATGATCTTCATCTGAATCTGCCCCTCGTTTTTCTCCAGCATTGATCATGGGTTCTGTACCAGACTCTGTAGGTCCATTGTGCTTTTTTGTTTGCACACTACATAGTCCAACATCATCCTTCTTCAAAAGGTTGTTGGCATTCTTTTCTTCAATAGATCCAATGCCAGGTTTCCCATCACAATCATCCTTATCTGTTGCCTCATTACTTGCATTTATCAGAGAACCACTTTGTTCTTGTACGAGCCCACTATTTTCCTTCACCTCTACAATGGCTTTTACGACATCATCTGCTTGAACACCTTCTTTTTCCTCACTAGTAATGGCCCCATCCTTGGAAGAATGCTTCTGCTTCTTTCTGCTCTCGCCTGCTTGTGGAATGTTCTCCTTGGAACAATCATCCAGACAGATGTCAGTTTTCGTTTTTGCCGTCTTCTTGCTCTCTCTGTGTGCACAGTCCCCATTCAACAAGTCAGAGGTGGTCTTTTCCACTCCATTCATTCTTCCAGCCTCTAATGATGAAGAATTGTGCTCTGATTGATCTCTATCAAGTATCATATCCAAAGGCTCAGAGGCCTGTGCATTATTCAAATGGTCTATTGAAGATTGTCTAGCTATTTTGTCTCTGTCATCTGCTTCTTCGATAATCTTCTTCATATCTTCAGTTGCCGCATCCTCTTTTGAAACGTTAGAAGGAGCACTGTCTGTCGAGACAAATTCTATAGCTTTCATTGAAGTGTTTTGATCTCTATCTAGCCCTCCGTTCAACACATTCACCACGAATCCATCACCCAAGTGGTTACTGGAAATTTGCCCACTGTTGAGTTCTGGACTTGTTGAGACTTCAATAGTCTCTTTAATAGAAACAAGTCCAGCTCCCTTACCATCAATTATCTCAGCTGAAACTTTACCTAGTGTTTCTGGACTTATTGAGACTTCAACAGTCTCGTTATTAGTAACAAACCCAGCTTCCTTAACATCAACTTCTTCAGCTGAAGCTTTAGTTAGGCAAAAACTTTTCTCTTCTTGGGTCAGCATAATCTCATTTGTGTCTACGAAGCCTGTTCCAGCTTTGTTTCCATGAGTTTCTTCTGTATCTTGACAGGCAATATTCTGCTCATGTTTATGCCTTTTTTCGCTACCTCCCTCATGGGACACTGATTCTGCGGGGTCCAAGTGCTGCGAATGTTTCTTCCGCTTCTTCTTTCCTCCATCTCCATCTTCCGACTCAAATAATTCCAAAGACTGGGCATCATTCGAATCTTCCCTCTTTTTCTTTCCTTCCGTCTGCAGTTCAATTGATCCAGTAGCCTGGGAACTAGTTGCATCTATCTTATCATTAGTACCAACTTCAGTCTCATCAATAGAAGAATGTTTTATACATAAACTATTGTCTTCAGCAGAAAGGCCAGGCTGAGAATCTCTGGCAGATATCTTCTCAAGCATCTCTTCTTCGCGTGATGCATCCAACTCTTTTGAATGAGAACTAATTGAATCTTTCTTCTGCTTCTTATTTCTCTTTCCTTCTTCCACAGCAGTAGGCGCTTGCACACAATTCGAATCATTCTGCTTCTTCCTTTTCTTTTCTTCCTCCACTTCGAAAAGATCTGCTGTCTGGGAACTATTCATATCCTTTGTAGGGTTAGTATCAATTTCAGATGCATCAGAATCTCTTTCAATAAAAGCTTCCGTTGCAGAGATGTCAATCTGAGGATCGCTACTGACAGCCTGTGTCCTCTGAAGTATTTGTTTCTCTTGTGATGCAATGGGATCTGTGGACCGGGGACTATTCAAAACCTCTTTAGATTTAGTATTCATTTCAATCTCAACTGAATCTTCTCCACTAATAGTATTCATTTCATAGATGTCAACATGAGGATCACTACCAACGTACTGTGTCCTCTGAACTGTTCCTTTCTCTTGTGATGCAAAATCTTCCATTTTCTTTTTCCCTTTCTGTAAGGTAGCTGACTCTGTAGTATGGGTGGTACATGACTCTGCCTTCAATATAGGAGACACTTCAGCCCTATTGAATTGATCACTTGTTTCAGAGATATTATTCCCTGTTCCAGATATTTCAGGCTGGCTAACCTTCTGTAATCCAGATATTTCAGGCTGGCTAACCTTCTGTATCTTCTCAAGGCAACCTTCCTCCTGTGATTCAAGCAATTCTGCAGGCTGGTAACTGTTCTTAGCTTTCTTCCGCTTCTTTTCCTTTCTTCCCTCCTGTGAGGTAACCAATTCATTCGCCTGTGTAATATCTGAACCTTTCTTAGAATGAACATCAATGCTGGACTCATCAACACAGGCATTTTGTTCATTAGTCGTATTCTCTGTTGCTGAAATGTGTGCCTGTACAAAGTCAATGTTGTGTGCCTTCTCAAGACATCCATCCCCCAAATCTGCAGGCTGTGAACTATTGAAAATCTTTTTCGGCTTCTTTTTCTTTTTCTTTCCACCCTCCTGGAGGATAGATGACTCTGTATGCTCAGTAGTACTCAAAGGTTTCTTTGATTCAGCATCAACTGCATCCCCATTGATGCCAACTGTTTTACAGACAGTGCCATCTGTTACAGATACGTCAGCCCGTGAATCACTGCAAGTCTGTGTTATCCTGTCAAGTCGTTCTTCATCATTTGAATCAATAGTTCGGTGACTACACTCGTCTTTCTTTCGCTTCTTTCGTTTCTTTTCTCCTTCCTGTAAGATAATCAATTCAGTCAATGGATTCAAACATATATTTGATTTTGGCATCAACTTCAGTTTCATTGACATAACTAACATATTCAAAAAAGTTATTCTCTGTTGGAAAAATGTCAATCAGAGAAACAATGTGAATATTCTGTACCTGTACAAACTCTGCCTGTTCCTCTTGTGATTGAAGCAAGGTTGTAGGCTGGAGATTTTTCAAATGTTCGCTGTCCTCCTTCATTTTCATCACTAGATCCTGTAAAGTAATTGACTCTGTCTCCTGGGTCCTAGCAGAATCATCCTTTGAGTTAGCATCAACTCCAGCCTCATCGACACAAGTGTTCTTTTCACCAGAGTGATTCTCCGTGGCACAAACATCATCAAGGGAATCACCACTAGAGCCATTTATCTTCTCGACTCGTTCCCTTTTCCTCCTTTTCGTAATCTGTAAGCATTCCGGTTCGACAGCGGATTGAGTCTCAGAGATATCAGTCATGGATGCATCCTTTACGACTGACATAGCTCTTATAAGACGATAACCCCCTAGCAGTCAACCAGAAAACATGAATAGTTTGGAGAACAGATTGTTCAACTTCCTGGCTTTTACGTGGCTTGGAAGTTGTCATGAAACAGCAATTCAGACAATAATATAGCCACACACACACAAAAAAACACCCGCCAAATTCAGGAAAAGCTAATCTCAATCAGGAAGCCGGCTGCAAATTAGGTATTCAATTGATAGAGTGGAGGAAACAGGAAATAAACGACGGTACAGAATTATCAGAAACTCAAAATCAAGCGACAAATAGTAGAAGGTGAGAGATCTCAGTTCAATTAAGGACGCAATTAAGCGAAGCGAGCATGGATTGGTGAAGAACCTGAATGAAAAGAAGGCTGAAATCAGAAACCGCCGAGTTTACACAAACGGCGAAAGAACAATAGTTGAAGTTGAGAATGGCGGGTGAGCGTGTGCTGATTGAAAGTGGAGGCGAGGCAGAGAGGATGTACTCAGCGGCAACGGCGACGGCGACGGCGGCGGATGCTCCAGGTCTGGTCTTCTGAAGTTAAATTTCGAGGGTTAACATTACAGGCAGAGCTTTTTAGTTTCTTTATTTGTCCTTTTTACGATTATAACTAAAAAAACAGGTTTGTAATTATTCAGGAACAAGAGTAAAATCAACCTAGAGACTCTTAGACCATTTGGAGGGTTAAATTGCCAAATTGCCAAATTGCAAATTTAGCTTAAAAATGTACTCCAATAGCAAATGCCAAATTGTCAAATTGCTAAAATTGAATGACTTGGGTGCCAAATTTATATGGACAAAGTGCCAAAGTGCTATTTTTTTCTTGAATGATCCGGACCCACCCAAATCCACTCACCAATTAGTGGAGGTTGAGGTGGCTTCCACCCATTGGCCACACTTGTCATATTAAAAATTAAGTGTTGCACCTAGAAATGAAATGGAAAAGCAAAAGATTTATTTTAATCCCAACACACTAATAGCTAGTTGTAATTTTTTTATTCATTTAATTCAATTGTTTATATATACTATATTTCATTCATACACAATTTGTACCTCTCACATATTTCAAATACTACTTCTTCTACTTCTAAAAATCTCTCATCAAATTCTTAAACAATGACAAGTCGAGGGTCAAATTAGACTAGAGCTTGAAGTCTTAGCCTTAAATTAGACTAGAGCGTGAAGAATCTATGACCACTTGACCAAATAATTGATTTGTTGTCATTGATGACGTCATAGTTAACATGGAAAAAATACGTCAAAATTTTAAAAAATTACATCGAAATGCTCGTTGTAATTAATGAATAATATCTACATATAAATAATGAACAAATTATGAGAAAAAAATAACAAAATCAACAATACATAAATACTAATGAGAAATTTAAAGTGCAGTCTTATATATAAGACTGTCACTATTGGAGCAAAACACCTTTTCGAAGTCTTATTAATTGCACTTTGGCAATTTGAGATAGCAATTTGACACTTCTTATTGGAGATGGTCTTATAGGTTAAGTAAATGTATCGGGTCTTATTTCCGTCTAAACAATGTACTAACGATACTAATAATCTAATCATTCACATCGCCGTTAGTTTTGACTGACGGAACTATTATCATACTGATTTGGTTGCCACGTAGATTTCACGTACCTAACATCTCATGAATCTTAAGTAAATGTATCGGGTCTTATTTCCGTCTAACCAATCTCCTAACGATAATTATAATACATATTATATTCTATCATTCATATCGCCGTTAGTTTTAACTGACGAAACTGTTATCATACTGATTTGGTTGCCACATAGATTTCACATACCTAACACCTCATGAATCTTAAGTAAATGTTTTGGATCTTATCATTATCTAAGAATTGTACTAATGACAACTATAACGTCACCGTTAGTTTTGTATGACAGAACTAATATTAGATTTGACTGCCAAGTGGACATAACATACTAACACCTTGTGAACTATAAGGAAATGTATCTTATTAATTGTCTACAAAATGTACCAATGATAATTATAATCTATCATTCATATCGCAGTTAGTTTTAACTGACGGAACTGTTATCATACTGATTTGGTTGCCACATAGATTTCACGTACCTAACACCTCATGAATCTTAAGTAAATGTATCATGTCTTATCATTATCTAAGAATTGTACTAATGACAACTATAACGTCACCGTTAGTTTTGTATGACGGAACTAATATTAGATTTGGCTGGCACATTGACGTGACATACTAACACATTGTGAACTATAAGGAATGTATAACACATTTGTCTACAAATTGTACTAACAATAATTTATATCATACATTATACTATCCCAATCGTCATCAATTTTGACAGATATAACAAGCATTATACCGATTTAGTTGTCGCGTGGATGTCACATACATAACTCTTTGTGTACTACAAGCAAATGTATCATCCATATTATCATTAGTTTTGACATATATTATACTAATTTGATTTTCATGTGGATGTTACATACCTACCACCTCATGAACTATAAGTAAATGTGTAGATTCTTGCTAATTGTAAAAAATCATACTAATATTAGTAATATATAGTCTAGGTTATATTATATTAATATTACATTAATATCTCAATCATTGCAGACATATGTTCGTGCTGGATGCTTGACCCAGTCTTCGTCTTCGATTGGTGCCTCTACATGCAATCGTCCATTATGCAGCTCGACATACTCCAAGTAGCCTACCAAGTCAGAGATTGGTAAACCTCTCGACTTGAGTTGACATTCTTTGTGAATATATGGGGTAAATTTCACTGGGTACCACCCAACTATTCATTAGGTTTAGTAACAAGCACCTAACTAATTTTCTTGGTTTGGATACCACTGAACTCGAATTTCCTTGGTTCGGAGTACCACCTAACTAATTTCTTGGCTCGGATACCACCAAACTCAAATTTTCTTAGCTCGGATACCACTGCACAGGGCTGGCATATTTGGTTTGTTTTTTTGGTCTAACCGAATGACTTATCCGACCGAATTCAATTTCTTGTTCACATATCTTCTTTAGTTCTTCTTCGATCTTCTTCAGTTCTTCTTCGATCTTCTTCAGTTCTTCTTCAATCTTTCTTCTTCTTCTTCTTCTTCTTCTTATTTTTCAGATGGTACATGAGTGTCATCTTCCTCTTCTCGACCAACCCCTCCCCACCTCCAAGCTTCAGATCAAACAACGACAAATCTGAAGACTTCGTCGATACCCAAAATTGGTCGTCCTGTTAGTGCACATGCACAACTACGGAGAATGCAAATCAGCAGGGAGCAAAAGGCGCATCCGCCACCACAACATAATCTAGTGGTTGTCGGTGGCCACACTGTCGATCCTGGTCAGAAATTGTCGGCGATGGTCCATCTCCCAACCAATAAATCTCTTTGGAAGTCGGATTCCCTGCAAATTTTCAACGTCGGCAACTAACTTTGGCCTCTAACAAAACTGATTCGGAGCTCTTATTCTTCTTTTTATCTTCCCAAATCGTCTTCTTCTTCTTCTTTTTTCTTCCTTTTCCTAGATTTTTTTTTCTATCTTCCCATGTTCATTCATTTCTTTTCTTTCGAGATCTGCCTCTTCCGGAATCGGTCAGTGACTCGGTATACTTGGTTGACTTTATCGGTATTTGAATTCGGTCATGGTCACTGGTTTTGGGCTAACTCGATTTTGGTCACCGATCAAATTCGGTTAGGTGGTACCCCGAGCCAAGAAAATTTGAGTTCGGTGGTATCCGAGCCAAGAAATTAGTTAGGTGGTACTCCGAACCAAGGAAATTCGAGTTCAGTGGTATCCGAACCAAGAAAATTAGTTAGGTGGCTGCTACTAAACCTAATAAATAATTCGATGGTACCCGACGCAATTTACCCTGAATATATGACTATCCTACTATATTCTACGAGAGCTATCTCCGACCAAAAAAAATATTGATTTGACTACCACAAGTAAAATACATCATATACCACTAGTAATAAATTTGTGCACCAAAACACCACTATTCTTTAAAAAATACACGCATATACCTCTATATTCCTTTCACGGTACACTTCATTCAATTTTAACTAACAGAACATGAACTCCGCCAACGTGGCCGCCACATAGATTCCACGTGCTTGACAGCTCACATACTTAACAATCGGATTATGTATGGTGAGAAATAGATGAAATTTCTTATATAAGAAATGTCTATAGTACCATTCAGTTGTTAAATTGTACCATTCATTTATTTTATAAATGGTACAATTTAACAACGAATGGTACCACACATAATAACATTGTGATAATACCACTTAAAATATGCAAAAACTATACTTTTCAATAATTAAAATAATAACACACCCTTATTAATGCATGACCAACATGAATGGTAGAATTCCAATGTATACTGTAATTGTACCATTCGATGTTAGATTGTACCATTCGTAAAAATACATGAATGGTACAATTTCATAATGAATGATACCATCACATAATATATAAAAGTACAATATACGAACGAATGGTACAACTACGTGATGAATGGTACCATCACATTGAATAATTATTAATAAAAGAAAAGATAAAATGTGAAAATACAAAATAAATCAAATAACCGTAAGAACCACGAAACGTGGAAAGTGGGGAGGTGGGTGGTTATTTTTTATTATTATACATTTACTAATATACCCTTTGGTACATTTAGTACCATTTGATTAAAGATATGAATCGAACGGTCCAGATTCTATTTCTTAAATAAGAAATTTCTATGATTTCTCACCATAAAATCTCCCCTTTAACAATAAACAAATTAGTAACTATTAATTTCCTTGCTTTTGCAATTTTTTTTTCAAAATATGGTCTCAAGTTCAAGCTTGCCTCATTCAGAGTTGTCTTGTTAAGCAAGATAGCCCATGCATAGGGTTAGGGCAAGCATCTATCAGACTCAGCCTACTGCTTCCTAACTAGTACCTACACTACATATCAATGTCTGTGTTACCCTTTACCAATCTCCACAACTACAGAACCAATCCCTAATCCTTCACTATTGCCTCATATTCTCATCTTCCTTAGCAAGCGAGAACAGGAAGCGTAAAATTTGCAACACACAACTCAGAAACGTCCCCTCCGAATTCGATACCATGCCACTGCTGCAACTGCAGCTCCACCCAAGTGTGCTGATCCTGAGATGTTACTATCTCCCTGAGAAGGACAAATGAACAAGATTTAACACCCCATAATCATTAACATTTCACAGATCATATCACAAACTATAACTGTTTCAGAATTTCGAAACTGACGAACCTGTACTATTCTCCACACATCCTTCCCAATCACAAAGACACCCTGCAACCAATGAACAGAATTGTAAACCACTGGGTTGCAATTTTGAATCAGAACCGAGTTCGAAGCTGATAGGAACGGAAGCTTACCAATAACATGGCAGGCACCGGAATAATGAAGTCAAACATAATGGTGGCTCTTGGATTCAGGAATATTTCAAGCAGCATGATGGCATTCACAGCCCCACTGGCTCCCTATATCATAAACATAATGGAGAGTCACTAAAATTGCAGCTTAAGCCAAGGGACCAGTTGATTTTCCACGCTACAGAAACGGAACTACTTTGAAAACATAGCGTAGAAGTGGAAGGCAAAAGCCTGCTGAAACTTCTCATCCCTAACATTTTCTGTAAAATGGTTGATTAGAGAAATCCATCCATTAATGAAGCAGGTTTTTGCCTACATGTTCTGCAACCATCTGGTCTTATATGAAGGAGGGATCATAGTGAATAATTACATGGACCATATATGTCCTTCGAGTTTGGCGCATAAGATGCCACATAACATGTATTAGGAAGATAATGCAAGTAAGTATAAAACGGAAAGAAGCTTCTGATTGAAAGAAAAGGAGGCCAAAGTAATACCAATCCAGGAACCCTCGAGGGGTCTCTCCTCCAAGTTCCTTGCTCCTGTAGACACGAGAGAGAGAGAGAGAGAGGATATTGTCAAGATATGAAGTGACAAATGACGATTGTTATCGTATATTGGTATGTCCTACTTAGTGATTCAAAAGTGCAACACCAAGATCCAAAACAAGGTGATACAAGGTGGAACTGTCTAGCTTCTATCCAATTCATATTAACCTTTTTTTTCAAAAGATAGATGGAAAATAGACCCAAAAGCAACTTCCACCAGCAAACTTATTTTTAAATTGTTGCATGACCATTGTGCAGTTAAGTCGGAATTACCTTCGACGATAGAGCCATGAAGTAGTGGTGCAACAAGTATAATACTGAGCCACCAGTAGCTCCCCATAGATACAACTTCAACAGATAGTGAGGTCCAAAAGAATGAGCAATCTGACAACAGGGGTTTGGGAAGCAAAATGCATCAGAAGCTGGTTTAAGAAGCTCGTATGTGATAAAGGTAAAGAACCAAACAAAAAACCAATGATAGTATGATACAATCCAGCACATAAGTCATAAATGCCAACCGAGATCTGATTTGTACCAAATCTGGCAATTTGAAAGCTACATGTCTCCAAGGGAAAGAAAACCATTTTCAGTGTACAGATTCCAGCATCATTCAGTCATTCATGTATAAGTAACATTTCATGAGTAGCCATCGTCAAAAGTAAATCAATCCATTAGACTACATAACAAATTACCTCCTTTTTCATATGCATCATAAATGCATAGCAAAATTAAAATTCAGACTTTATCCAACACCAAGCAGATCTTACTTAGATTGAGCAATTTCTAGTGGAGGAGCAATGAAGCAGTTTTTTTCTTTGTTTCTCAGCTCAACGAATGATTGACAATACAAGAGAAGAAACTATTGCCAAGAGTAGGTACAGTAGACATTACCCCTACTCATTAAGCAATCAGTACAGTGATAAATAATCACCTCCAACTAAAGGTATCAGATTCGAAATCGTTGAAATTAACAGAAACCAATAGCATTTTTGACAAACAGATAGGAAAAACAAAGAAAAGAAGATACTCCCAGAGAGATTATCATACATTCACTCCAAAGAAGTAAAGTCCAAGCATGTTAGAAAAAAGGTGTCCAAAATCTTTATGGCTGAATGCAGAGGTAACCAGCGTATGAATGCGACCACTTCTGAAGTTGTCCAACGAAATCTGATAAGGCAACATCAAATGTGTTAGTAGGGGAAGCAAGATGTTAAACCAAACTATAGAATCGTAGCATAGCAACCGTTCATCCTAAGAGATCTTCAGGAGCTAAAGATCACAGTCCAACACAGAACAAGACGCAAAAAGGATCCCCTAAAATTCATCTTAGTCTTATAGAACTAAGGACGCACCATAAAGTTTTCCACCATAAGCCTTGGACTCGCAATCCGCCACAATAGGAAAACACAAGCATTAGCTATAACCAAACCCCACACCACGTCGTTAGCTGTTAGCCGTTTAAACCATGATCCCCTGCGAGCAGAAAAAGCTCAATCATTGACATAGAAACCGTAGTTTAGGCCTTCTTTAGTTTTATCTTCCAACTGACTACCTATACATTCCTTGGATAGTTAATCCCATGACCATATATATGAGAGTATGAGACTGATGTGAAAATAGCTCCATCATCTCCTAAACTAGAGCTCCTTTACCAAATTCCCACCCTAATCAACATTATAACTTGTGAAATGATCTACCTAAGTGAGCACAGCGCTTGAATCAAGATTTAGTTTCTTCTTCTTCTTCTTCCTCCACAGATTACCTATAACTCCTTTCGAAGCACACTACACTACAGAACCGATAATATCGACATCAGACAAGCACATAAACCCTAATTTTAAGTGACAGCTGCAACGATTCGAGCTCTCTTCTAGGTTTTACCACCATTTTCTGAAAGAACAATCAACAACATGGAGGAAGAAAAAAACGAGAGAACTACCAATCAGGACCGGATAAGCCAAAACCTCTGTCGAATCCACGGTATCCCTTGGCGACACGAGCCTCCAGAATCCCAGCTCTACCCCCAACGAGACTTGGGCTGAAATGGGAACTGGACAAATTCGACGAGAAGTGCTTCGAGAGCGAGGGATTGAGACGGAACCCATGAAAAATTGTTCCCGTAAGAATTGGACGAGAGGAGGTGCGGAAACATTGAATTGGGTATTTGCCGGAAGAGGAAAGGAAATGATGATGGGTGGTGAAGGGCTTGTTGGTAGGTTGAGAATGGAAGAGAAGTGAAGAACTGGAACCGTTGAAGAATCGCTTTGAGAGAAGCCTCTGCATTGTTGCGAGATCTCCCTTTCAGAGAGCAACACTGTTGTGTTTCTTCTTCTTGGATTCGTTTCCGCGCTCTCTGCAGAATTTTAACTTGCGAATCGGAGCCAATGATCGTACGAAATCAATTTATCGTGATGACACAGTACTGGAGAAAAGAAGTTTTTCTTTCTCCGTTAACTAACTTAGATATTCTGTTAAGTCTACTTTTTCCATTTTCATTTTGCCAGCTGCTACATTGCAGAACTTAAGTTTGCTTTTTCTATATTGCCAGCTACTGCATTGCAGAGCTGTGCAGCTTGTTATTTCAGTAGCAGTAGCTCTTGTATTTAAACCAAATTCAACACTCAATGAAAGTTAAGCCGATTTATCAAAACCCTAAAAGATAATATGGTATCAGAGCTTGTTGTTTGAGCAACAATGACGGCTCAACAAAATATGGAATACCCATTGTCAGATCCTTACTATCTCCATGGATCTGAGCAACCAGGACAGTCACTAGTGAATGAGAAGCTCACTACAGCTAACTATACTGACTGGAGTAGGGCTATCCACAATGCACTTGGAGCAAAAAACAAGATGGGATTTATTGATGGAACGATTGAAGAGCCAGAGACTGTAGATCCAAAGTTCTGGCCATGGATGCGATGCAATGTCATGGTGCTGAGTTGGTTGCAGCATTCAGTCGAACCTGGAATCAAGAAGACCATAATGGGGCTGAAGATAGCTCGAGATGCTTGGGAGAGTCTCAAAGGACGATATGGGCAAGGAGATTTGGTCAGAATTGCAGAAATACAAGAAGAACTGGCCAACTTAAAGCAAGGTACACGAACCATCAATGAGTATTATGGATCCATCATTACTCTTCGTGATGAGTTAAGAAATTATCAACCCTTGTTGGATTGTGATTGTACTGCTACAAGTCATCTTGATTGTGCTGCTATGAAGAGAGTTAAGAAATATATGGAAACCAATGAGGTTATCCACTTTCTGAGAGGAGTCAATGAAAACTTTGCTGCACCTAGAACTCAAATTCTGTTTGGAGAAGATTTACCCACCATTGGCAGAGTTGTACAGAGAATGATACAACATGAGAGGCAATTATATGGGACTCAACACCAACAAAAGGGAGACACACTAACTATGGCAGCACAAACCACTGTCAACTATGCTGGACCAGCAGGAAATCCAAGAGAAAATTACAACATTCAAGACAAACCGAAGTTATATTGTACATTCTGCAAAATGCACAATCACACTGTGGACAGATGCTACTTCAAAAATGGATTTCCTCCTGCAACTCAATCCAGAAACTCTAATGCTAGTGCAACCCTTCAAGGCAGAACACAAAATCCCGGGAATTTCAGGCCCCGCAATTTCAGTTCGCAAGGATACAAACCCCAAACTAATGTTGCCATGTTCACTCAATCCTCTCTAGAACAAGGTCATGATATGCAGTTTTCACAAGCTCAGATCAATCAGCTCATGAATATGATGAAGCTTAACACCGCAGACAATGCAAGCTCTTCTGCTCAGTCTACAGGTGGTAATTCAGCAGCTTTCAGTTGTGTCACACAAACAGGCAAGTATTGCTTCAATACTTTTAATTCCAATATTGAGAAGGATGAGACAACATGGATCATTGATACTGGGGCTTCAGATCACGTGGTCAGTTCATTGTCTTTGATGACCACCAGTATGCCTATACAAGGTTTATTGATCACTCTACCAACTGGGCAGCAAGTGAGAGCTACACATATAGGGACTGTACAAATTGCAGATGCCCTAACTTTACACAATGTTTTGCATGTCCCTGATTTCACTTTTAATCTGATCTCAGTGAGTAAGCTCACTTCACAAAAGCCTCTCAGTCTCATTTTTTACTCTACTCATTGTGATTTGCAGGACACAATGAGGGGCACGACGATTGGTTCTGCTAAACTGTGCAAAGGGCTTTACCAATGGAAATCTTGCAAAACAGTTAGTCATGTTGCCTCAGCTCACAGTCAACAAGTTTTTGATCTATGGCACCATAGATTAGGACATGTTTCTCATTCTAAAACCCCTTTGCTTAAACAACTTTTTCCTGCAATAGAGACTTTTGGCTCAGTACCTTGTGATACCTGTCATTATGCTAGGCAAAAGAGATTTCATTTTCCTCATAGTGCAACTGTCACCACACAACCTTTTGAATTGTGATGCACTCAAATATTGGTGTATTCAATCCCTCATTAGACGACATTTTGTGTACTCTATTTGACCATTTTGCATGATTTTATATGAGTTTCGTCCCCTCTCGTCCTTAGGGCTGTTTTATGTCGTTTTGTATGTTTTTGATACATTTCAGGTAATATACGATATTGAAAATCGATACGAAGATGACACAAGACGATGAAAGACACATTTAAGAAGAATAATTCAAAAACCGTTTGTGTGAGTGGAACACAAATCTCCTGCCACCCACATCTTATTAAGCTGCCGCCCACATCTTATTAAGCTGGATTAATTAGAAAGTGGGAAGTGCTTAAAAAGCCCATCATCATAATCAGCTCACCATTATCATTCTCAAATGTTGAATTTGATTAATTTGGGCCAATGGATTAACAAGGGTGATTTCATTAAGCTGGGGGCCAATGATTATCAACATGGTGGATGGATTATCAAAAGGGGAATTGGGCATTTGGCCTTTTGGCCAGGAGAAGCAGAGGAGCGAGAAAAGAACAGGGGAATTAGTTCCCGAGAGAGGCAGAAAAAGAAGAGATTGAGTTCGGCAGTGGAGAGAGAGATAGGCGGAGCAGTCGGGTGAGCTGGGAATTAATTCCCAGTTCAACATCGTGAAGTCAGAAGGTGATTGGCAGCGGGAGAAAGAGATAGAGCAGCTTGTTGATAGCGATGGAATCAAGGCCAACCTTGATGAATCGGCGGTTTGCAGCGTTCTTTCCGATTTCTCTTATGAATAGCTAGGTTTTTTTTTTCTTGCTTGGGTTTTGTTGAATTCTTTGAGATTATGAGTTGATACTTTGAATACATGTTTTGGATCGTGGATTAATGATGATTGATGATCTATTTTATTATCTTGTCGCCCCGTTCTTAGACTTCCCTTTAATTCGAGGTTTTCTGCAGTTCTCCTGTTTTAGGGTTTCTATTCAGTTTGCTATTGGATTGTTGGTTGAATGCGAGTTAGGGTGTGTTGCAGGTGGTTCTTGGTTGTAGAGTTGACCGACCCAACCCTTAGAACCTGAAACTGATTGTCATCCATGTCCTGCCAGTTCTGTAGCTGCATTTTCTCATAATTTCTTAGAAGGATACAAACCCAAGCAAGACCTCTCCCCCACCGTTGATCCTACTTGTTAATTTGTGTTTTAGTTATCAGTTAGTTTTTACATTTTTCTAATTTAATCAAATCTTCTAACAAAACGATTTTCACTGACTAGCAGAACTAAACTGAGTAAGGTAGCTCGAGTAGACCCGTGGGAATACGACTCTGAGATCTCTCAGGTTTATTTGGTGTTGAGGCCTAAAAAAACCTCGTCAAATTGCTACATGTTGATATATATGGGGTCCAAATCCTTGTCCTTCTCATGATGGTTATCTTTACTTTCTTACCATTGTTGATGACTATACTCGAGTTACTTGGTTAATGCTTTTAAAAGCCAAATCAGAAGCTAGGCCTTCTTTACAAAGTTTCTGCACCTATGTCTCTACCCAGTTTAATGGCAGTGTCAAACGTATTAGAAGTGACCAGGGTAGAGAGTTCACTATGATAGATTTCTACCAGAAGAAAGGAATTTTCCATGAGATGTCTTGTGTTGAAACCCCACAACAAAATAGTAAAGTTGAGAGAAGGCATCAGCAAATCCTTAACATAGCCAGAGCCTTAAAATTCCAAGCTAATCTTCCTATAACATTCTGGGGAGATTGTGTCAAACATGCTGTCTTCCTTATGAACCGTATCCCTACCCCTTTACTAAAGAACAAAACTCCCTATGAAATGCTGCACAATAAGCCACCAAAACTAGAAGATCTCAGGGTGTTTGGAAGTTTGTGCTATGCCAGCACCATTACTTCTCACCGTACTAAGTTTCAACCAAGAGCTAGAAAAGGAGTTTTTATAGGATACACACCAGGAATTAAAGGATACAGAGTGTATGACCTGAACTCTCACAAAGTTTTTGTTTCCAGAGATGTTTCCTTCTATGAAAGTGTCTTTCCCTTCCAACAATCAGCAGAGACTTTCCAAATTGATACTTCTGAAATTCCACCTTTCAAATCTCCTGACTTTGATCAGCCCATTTCTCCACCACCACACACCTCTCCATCCTCTCCTCACATTACAACAAATGATCCCATTCCAGTTTCAGACACATCAAATCAACCAGAAACAAATGATAGTGACCATTCAGACATTAGTGACACAGAAATTCCTAACATACAATCCATTGATCAACTTCCACCAAGGAGATCTACAAGAACACACAAAACACCAAATTATTTGCAAGATTACCATTGCGATCTCCTTGCACAGGGAAGCAGAACCAATGGAAGTGACTCTCAGATGTGTGCTCAGGTATGTAGTAATACAATATATCATCCCTTGAGTTCTGTATTGTGCTATGACAAACTTAAACCTGCCTACAAGAAGTTTGTGTTGTGTATAAGTGCAGAAAGGGAACCAACACACTTTGCAGAAGCAGTGAAACATCCAAAATGGAAGCAAGCAATGGATGCAGAACTCCAGGCTCTTGAAATGAATCATACATGGAAATTGGAAGAATTGCCTAAAGGAAAGAAAGCCATAGGTTGCAAATGGGTTTATAGAATCAAATACAACTCTGATGGAAGTGTGGAGAGATATAAGGCAAGGTTGGTGGCAAAGGGGTATACTCAACAAGAAGGAGTGGACTATCAAGATACTTTTGCTCCAGTTGTGAAGATGTCAACCATCAGAACATTTCTGGCTTTAGCTGCTGCCAGAGATTGGTATTTACAACAATTGGACATCAACAATGCATTCTTACATGGTGATTTACATGAAGAAGTGTATATGCAAGTCCCACAAGGACTAGAGATTGTTGCAGATAACAAGAAGTTGGCTTGCAAGTTAATTAAATCCCTATATGGATTGAAACAAGCCTCAAGACAGTGGTATGAGAAACTTTCAGAAAAACTAAATGAAGAAGGTTATACACACAGCAAAGTGGAACACTCTCTTTTCACCAAAGTATGTGGACATTCATTTACAGGTATCCTGGTTTATGTAGATGATTTGATTATTGGTGGAAATGATCTCTCGGAGATAGACAGGCTAAATGAACAATTACATTCAGAATTTAAGATCAAGGATCTAGGAAATTTGAAATATTTCCTTGGTTTCGAAGTAGCCAGGAATGTGTAAGGCATACATTTGTCACAAATGAAGTACACACTTGAAATACTTGAAGAAGCAGGTCTGCTAGATTCAAAGCCAGCCACAACACCAATGGATTACAAAACACATCTATCAGCTACAGGGGATGAAAACTTTCCTGATCCTGAAATTTATAGAAGATTGGTGGGAAAGCTTATCTACCTTACAAATACAAGACCTGATATAAGTTTTGCTGTTCAACAAGTAAGTCAATACATGGCAAAGCCAACCAACGCTCATTACAAGGCAGTAACTCGAATATTGAGGTACTTAAAAGGAGCACCATCTTCTGGCATCATGTTGTCGGCATCCTACCACCTTGCAGTTGCAGGCTTACAGTGACTCTGACTGGGCAGTTTGTCCAGATAGTAGACGTTCTATTACAGGTTATTGTGTGTTTCTTGGAAACTCACCAATATCCTGGAAAAGCAAGAAACAAACCACTATATCTTGGAGCTCTTGCGAGGCAGAATATCGTGCTTTGGCAAACACAGGCTGTGAGCTTCAATGGCTACTTTATCTCCTTGCAGACTTGAAAGTTGAGCATTACCAACCAGCAAACATCTTATGTGACAATCAGTCTGCATTGCACATAGCTGAAAATCCTACCTTCCACGAACGCACAAAACATATTGAATTGGATTGTCACCTGATACGAGAGAAAGTCCAATCCAAGATCATGAAATTAATGTATGTTCCTACGGATCAGCAACTCGCAGATGTACTCACCAAAGCTTTACCTCCAAGTCCTTTTCAGCACCTGATCAACAAGCTTGGTTTACACAATTTGTGCTCACCAGCTTGAGGGGGGTATTGGAGAAAAGAAGTTTTTCTTTCTCCGTTAACTAACGTAGACATTCTGTTAAGTCTACTTTTTCCATTTCCATTTTGCCAGCTGCTACATTGCAGAACTTAAGTTTGCTTTTTCTATATTGCCAGCTACTGCATTGCAGAGCTGTGCAGCTTGTCATTTCAGTAACAGTAGCTCTTGTATTTAAACCAAATTCAACACTCAATGAAAGTTAAGCCAATTTTTCAAAACCCTAAAAGATAATACACAGGCTTATCTTATTGTCCATTCTTTGGTTTATAACAAACTGATGATAAACTTTTGATTTGTAACCTGGTGGTCATTAACCTATAGGGGTTGTAACAATTTGGTCAGTCTGTTAACTCTCCATCCAATTTTTCCGTTAATTGCTGATATCAACATGCTATGTGGAAAAAGGCTGAGTTGGCATACTGATATCAGCATTTAATAGAAATTTGGATGGAGAGTTAACAGATTGACTAAATTGTTACAACCCCTATAGGTTAATGACCACCAAGTTACAAATCAAAGGTTTATGACTAGTTTGTTATAAACCCAAAGGTTTATGACCAAAATGGACAATAAGCATTATGACACATGACAACATCAAACCAAAATGAAACAGGCTTAATATCTATTTTGGTCATTAATGTATGAGCTTGTAACATAGTGATCATTAACGTTTTATCGTGGTCATTAATCTATTGGATTTGTAACAATATAGTCATTTAGTTAAGTCTCCATTGGGGGAGGAGCCAGAAACCAAAGATGCACTGAGCCGAATTTAGAATAAAACAATTTATGAAACTAAACATTTGAGCTAATTCTAACTAGAGTTCGATACGTTACTAAAAAGACATACATATTGAAACTATTAGTTACTTTCGTATTCTTAAAATTATTAGTAATACTCTTGGCTAAATGAAAATTGAAATGTGTCTCCCGCGAGTTATTATTATTTATTTGTCAAATTTATCATCAAATATTGTATTTTTACTTATTCACAAGTCAATATATGGTATTCGGCTCACTCATCTATCTACACGTGTTGGTAGGATATGGTTAATATGATCAAGTCTATTAACTATATTAGATTTTCTTAAAATGACAAGAATTTTAAAGTTGTATTTGGTTTTCAAGTTTGAAATTATAGCAATGACTAAGGCGGGTTCATATAACACTGAGACAGATTCCAAATAATAATAAATTTATACATGATTTTAATGCTTGGGGGGCCAAAAGTAGGGCGAGCCAGGGCTCGGCCTGGCTCCCCCTGTCTCCACCCATGATCTTCATCCAAAACTTCCGTTAAGTGATGATATCATCAAGCTAACTGATTAATTTTTTTTCACAGCGTCATATGTCATGTCACCTAATTTACCCTTTTCTCAATCTAACCAACCACCCACTTCATTTCTTCTGTTGTTTTCATTAAATATTTTCATGATCTTTCACATCCCAAAGTAAAAAACTGGCTACTGCTGAATTAATTGCTACGTGGAAAGTTGAAGAACACAAGCAAATAGCTCCCAAGTCATCTTCTGAGATACATGTACAAATTTCAAATTCGGGGTGCTGGCTCTGTGCTATATAAGCAGTATCTCCGAAGCTTAAGAAATATGTACTCCTCTTCCAAAATCCAACAAATTATAAGGCAAAAAGAAGAAACAAAACAAAAAATGGTGTCCACAGTGGTAGATGTTTGCTCAGGTGGTTACGATCGGATGGCGGAGCTGAAGGCATTCGACGAATCAAAAGCTGGAGTGAAAGGGCTGGTAGATTCAGGAATCAAAGAGATTCCTCGAATCTTCCACGCACCTCCACATTTTCTGAAGGATGGGTCGCCGTTTTCACCCAACGACCCAAACTACAAATTCCCAATCATAGACCTAGCCATGGTCCATGATCCCATCAAGCGAAAAGAGACGGTTGACCAAATCAGGATCGCAGCTAAGTCATGGGGATTCTTCCTAATAGTCAACCATCGGAGTGCCTGAGAACATCCAGAAAGAGATGACAACTGGAATCAAGGAGTTCTTCGAGCTAGATGTGGAGCAGAAGAAGGAATTCTACGATCGAGAACAGACCAAGAAGGTTATGTACTCGAGCAACCCTGATATGTACACAATACCGGTGTGTAGTTGGACCGATTTAATGCTTACCCATGTCACACCAGAACCTCCAAAACCAGAGGAACTACCAGAGTGTTGCAAGGAAATCGTGCCCATATATACATCTGAGATGAACAAATTGGGTGATTTACTTTTCGAGTTGTTGTCAGAGGGTTTGGGGTTGGAATCAAATCACTTGAAGGATATGGGTTGCATGGAAGCAGTTGGATTCGGACTCCATTACTATCCAGCTTGCCCTCAGCCAGAACTCGCTGTCGGATTTGTCGAACACACTGATATCGATTTCCTGACTGTTATTTTACAAGATGAAATCGGAGGTCTGCAGGTTAAACGTCACAACAGCTGGATTGATGTGCCATGTATGCCAGGTGCTATGGTGGTCAACATTGGAGATATGCTTCAGGTAATCACATTAACATAAGCTTTTACATCGATCAACTTGTATATATAAACGTTGATTAACGAGAGTTGTTCGTTTGTTTCGCAGCTAATATCGAATGACAAGTATGTTAGTTCATTGCATAGAGTGAAAGCCCAGAAAGTTGGTCCAAGAATTACAAATGCCACCTTCTTCGGTCATGCAACTTCGAAATCAACTAGGATGTATGGACCTATAAAAGAGTTGGTGTCGGAGAACAATCCTCCGATATACAAAGAAATAACCATTCGAGACTTCTTCGTCGCTTCCTACAAGAAGGGAATTGATGGGACTTCTCTTCTTCCACGACTTAAGCTTGACAGCTCTGCTCCGTTCTCTGTTTAATCTGCGATCAGTAATGTTGCAAAGAATAATGTTTCTGCATCTAGTACTACATCATGTATTTCGCTGTACTTTCTCTCCAATAAATATAAAGGAATGAACTTTTATGGTACTGATCAACACTTAGCAATTCTATTACATCAATAAAGGTGACAAGGATGCCAGATTCGTTCAAAAAAAATACCTATATGTAATCAGCCATGAGGAATAACAATCAACGACAGAAATCGAAATTACTTTCAACAAGATCAATCATTGTCATGGAATCCACTTAGCTTGTCTAAATCCATGATCCCAGGCCATGTGCAGACCCATAAGAGCACCTCTCAACTCTGCACGAGTTATAGAGCAGCAGTCGATGTTCATAGTGTAGGCTGCAACACAGTGACCAAACTCATCCCGAATAAGCCCTCGTGTCGTTGCTCTTCCAGTTTCAAGAAAAACTGCTCCATCAGTATTCGCCGTCTTCCAACGTGCAGGTCCTCGATCCTAGGCTATATCAACGGTTCTCCCCTCATGGTGCAGCCCCAAGGTTCTCTCATTACGCTGCCCAGAAAGAAGCTCGAACACAAATGTGCTTGCAGAATCATTGTTTGTAGAGAAATCCTTACGTTTCTATCTTTTGAAAGGAACAGCAAACAATTCCAAAGAGTAAGCTTACTATTTTTAACCCGAGGTGTTAACTTTATTGGTACCTTACGTTTGACTGAAATCTCATTTTGGTACATTACGTTACAAAAGTTACAATTCAGTCTCGATCATTTCAACAAATTTCAAAATGGTATTTCCGTCCAACTCCATCCAAATTTTCCGTTAAATGCTGACGTGGCTGCTGAGTCACACATCCCAGTCACCTGAAATACTAATAAAATAAAAATTTAGTAATTTAATATTATAATTAATTTTTAAATTAAAATAGAGTCACACATCCCACTTTTGGCCGTCCTCCCACCTACATTCCACCGTCCTCCTCCTCCTTCTCCCCTCCACCTCCTCCTATTCTTCATTGAAACAAAAAGTATTGAAACGTTTAGATCTACAACAAAAAGTACCAAAATGAAAAAGTTTCGAAACGTTTAGTACTGAAATGTTTAGATCTAAATTTTCGATTGAGGATTTTCGAAGAGGAAGAAGACAAATGAGGAGGGAGGAGGGAGAAGGAGGACAGACAAGAGACGAAGAAAAAAGAGAGAGGAGAAGGGAGAAAGAAGGGGGAGGAGGAGAGAGGATGGCCGAAGGTAGAGGGGGGAAGATGAGGGAGGACGGTCAGAGGTGGAGGGGAGAAGGGAAGACGGTCGGAGGTGGGGGGAGGAGGAACAGTCGGAGGAGGAGGAGGGAGGAGAGAGGGGGGTTTAGAAAATATTTTTTAAAAGGGTTAATACACCTTTTTGCCGCTCAACTATGCAAAGTTAACAAACATACCATTTTACTATTTTCTAACCAATTTAACACCATCTACTTGGAAAAGTTTAACAAATATGCCCCTCTATTTATCTTTTCATCTATTTTCCGTCTAATGAGTTGATTATACGTACTACGTCATATTATTTGTCCACAACATCGCTAATTGGGATGTCCACAAGGTGAAAATATTTAAATTTAAAAGAAAAGATAAAGGAAAAGCACATTATAATCACTATTATGTACGGAGACGTTTGTGATATTCTTTTTTATTTTTCTTTCTAATTTAAATAATTTTCGATTGTGAACATTCCAAAAAGTGATAAGGTGTACAAATAATATGAAGTGACACCTACAATCAACACATCGGATGGAAAATAGATGAAAAATTAAACAGAGGGGCATATTTCTTAAAGTTTTCAAAGTAGAGGGTGTTAAATCAGTTAGAAAATAGTAAAGGGGTATGTTTGTTAACTTTGCATAGTAGAGGGGTAAAAAGGTGTATTAACCCTTTTTTAAAAAATAATTAATTTAATTTAAAAATTAATTATAATATTAAATAAATAAAATTATTATTTTATTAATATTTTAGCTTACTGGGATGTGTGACTCAGCTACCATGTCAGTATTTAACGGAAAATTTGGATAGAGTTTGACGGAAATACCATTTTGAAATTTCCTGAAACGATCGGGACTGAATTGTAACTTTTGTAACGTAGTGTACCAAAATGAATTTCGGTCAAACTTAAGATACCAAAAAAAGTTAACGCCTCGTTTTAACCCTTATTGCAGAGGGGATTCATTATTCATTCATTATCATATTTTCGACGAACCAAAGGCTAACGAGAGAGTGTTTTGGAGCATTGGAAGCACGATTGAGCGGGAGTAAAAGCGAGGATTGGCTAGAGGATCGATCAGATACGCGAAAATAGTTTCTTCCGAAGCAAGATGCGACCTTCTCTCTGAATTTTCTCTCTTTTCTGACTGTGATTTCCTACGAAACCATGAACAGCTAAACTCTCAGGTTTGTTCAGATTAGATGAAACTATATAGTTAGGTTTTTATATGGATGATCTTGGGTTTCTAAACCATTTGATGTTAATTGAGATTTATTTTGACTATTGATGCGATTTTCCTTAACCCTAATTTGAAGCTGTATAAATCTGTTTGGTTAACCTTTCATCAGTTTCTTGTTTCATCTTTGAATTTGCGGTTCTGACCAAGAACGTGAGTCATTCTAGAGTCTAGAAAGTCGATGGGTGCCGGTATCTTGACCATAGGACCGGAATGTACCTCACAAGGTGTACATGAGGCAATAGTAAGAGGACGAACAGTTATATGTTTGTGAGTGGGGTAAGGTCGTATGAGAGAGAGACAGAGAAGTATCGGGGGTACCCCTTAGGTTTTAGGTTGTGGACAGCCTTGAGGATACTAGCCGGAGCCTATAGCTGAAGGTGTGTCTTGTGTGTGTATCTTGTGTCTATGTTGTGAGTGTTGATCCCTTATTTATACTTTTCGGTGTCTAAGTCTGTTTCAAAGTCTTTTCCCTTGTGGGAGTCGTACTCCGTGTCCGAAGTGAATCCCTAGGCGGCTAGGTTTTCTTTCTTCTTTTGGTGGGCCTTAGAGTCCGCGCAACCCAGATAATTTATACAAAATCTTAGGCAGCTGCTGACCCTAGGATTCGGTCCCTCTGTATCTATACGTCGATATTTTGCGCCAATATTGGGGGCCTAGCAACTTAACTTGGACCCATCAACAACAAAGTCAAAAACTTCCTGCTATTGCACTACACCACCCACTTCATTTCTTCTGTTGTTTTCATTAAATATTTTCATGATCTTTCACATCCCAAAGTAAAAAACTGGCTACTGCTGAATTAATTGCTACGTGGAAAGTTGAAGAACACAAGCAAATAGCTCCCAAGTCATCTTCTGAGATACATGTACAAATTTCAAATTCGGGGTGCTGGCTCTGTGCTATATAAGCAGTATCTCCGAAGCTTAAGAAATATGTACTCCTCTTCCAAAATCCAACAAATTATAAGGCAAAAAGAAGAAACAAAACAAAAAATGGTGTCCACAGTGGTAGATGTTTGCTCAGGTGGTTACGATCGGATGGCGGAGCTGAAGGCATTCGACGAATCAAAAGCTGGAGTGAAAGGGCTGGTAGATTCAGGAATCAAAGAGATTCCTCGAATCTTCCACGCACCTCCACATTTTCTGAAGGATGGGTCGCCATTTTCACCCAACGACCCAAACTACAAATTCCCAATCATAGACCTAGCCATGGTCCATGATCCCATCAAGCGAAAAGAGACGGTTGACCAAATCAGGATCGCAGCTAAGTCATGGGGATTCTTCCTAATAGTCAACCACGGAGTGCCTGAGAACATCCAGAAAGAGATGACAACTGGAATCAAGGAGTTCTTCGAGCTAGATGTGGAGCAGAAGAACGAATTCTACGATCGAGAACAGACCAAGAAGGTTATGTACTCGAGCAACCCTGATATGTACACAATACCGGTGTGTAGTTGGACCGATTTAATGCTTACCCATGTCACACCAGAACCTCCAAAACCAGAGGAACTACCAGAGTGTTGCAAGGAAATCGTGCCCATATATACATCTGAGATGAACAAATTGGGTGATTTACTTTTCGAGTTGTTGTCAGAGGGTTTGGGGTTGGAATCAAATCACTTGAAGGATATGGGTTGCATGGAAGCAGTTGGATTCGGACTCCATTACTATCCAGCTTGCCCTCAGCCAGAACTCGCTGTCGGATTTGTCGAACACACTGATATCGATTTCCTGACTGTTATTTTACAAGATGAAATCGGAGGTCTGCAGGTTAAACGTCACAACAGCTGGATTGATGTGCCATGTATGCCAGGTGCTATGGTGGTCAACATTGGAGATATGCTTCAGGTAATCACATTAACATAAGCTTTTACATCGATCAACTTGTATATATAAACGTTGATTAACGAGAGTTGTTCGTTTGTTTCGCAGCTAATATCGAATGACAAGTATGTTAGTTCATTGCATAGAGTGAAAGCCCAGAAAGTTGGTCCAAGAATTACAAATGCCACCTTCTTCGGTCATGCAACTTCGAAATCAACTAGGATGTATGGACCTATAAAAGAGTTGGTGTCGGAGAACAATCCTCCGATATACAAAGAAATAACCATTCGAGACTTCTTCGTCGCTTCCTACAAGAAGGGAATTGATGGGACTTCTCTTCTTCCACGACTTAAGCTTGACAGCTCTGCTCCGTTCTCTGTTTAATCTGCGATCAGTAATGTTGCAAAGAATAATGTTTCTGCATCTAGTACTACATCATGTATTTCGCTGTACTTTCTCTCCAATAAATATAAAGGAATGAACTTTTATGGTACTGATCAACACTTAGCAATTCTATTACATCAATAAAGGTGACAAGGATGCCAGATTCGTTCAAAAAAAATACCTATATGTAATCAGCCATGAGGAATAACAATCAACGACAGAAATCGAAATTACTTTCAACAAGATCAATCATTGTCATGGAATCCACTTAGCTTGTCTAAATCCATGATCCCAGGCCATGTGCAGACCCATAAGAGCACCTCTCAACTCTGCACGAGTTATAGAGCAGCAGTCGATGTTCATAGTGTAGGCTGCAACACAGTGACCAAACTCAT